>NW_026504786.1:0-11391 GCF_026875155.1 Cherax quadricarinatus
CCTCATTCTCTCTTCTCCAGGTGCATAAACACTTATTATAACCCACTATTCGCATCCGACCCTCATTTTAATCCACACAATCCTTGAATTTATGCATTTATATTCCTTCTTCTCCTTCCATAACCGATCCACATGGTCTTTCCCATTTATTTCTTCCCACTGAGACTCTCATACCCCATTTCAGCTTCGTTTCGCTTAGAGCTACGGCATCCAACTTCTTTACATTCATAACACTGGCAATCATATCATTCTTAACATCTGCGCTACATCCACGCATATCAAAATATCCCAACTTTATCATTTTTTCTTTATTTTTAGTAATTTATACAGGAGAAGGGTTTACTAGCCCATTGCTAGTATTATATATGTCCTGCCGAATAGGTAAATCTTGCAATTTTGACATAAATATCAATGCTCTTCTTGCCGAATAAGGTAAGCTAAAATTTGTGTACACAATAATTTCACAAAAAAACATTCTGAACCTAACGAAAGAAATATATTTCAATGTGTTTGTTTATTAAAATATTGTAAACTTACCTAAAATATACTTAGTTGGATTAGGCTTAATTAAATTACCCTTTTTAAAATAAAGTTAAGTAAGTTTTCTAAGGGGCTTTTGGTACCAAATTATTAATTTTTACATTAACTTAAATGAAAAAAAAACTTTTTACGTATAAGAGAAAATGTTAGAAAGGACTTAATTTTCATCGAGTTCTTAATAACTGACCAGTTTTACCTATTCGGCACGACACACGCCACACGCACACACATTATATAAAATATATATATATATATATATATATATATAATATATAATATATATATATATATATATATATATATCGTGCCGAATAGGTAATTTATGTATGCAATAATTTCGCGAAAATCATCCTGAACATAACGAGAAAAATATATTTGATTGTGTTTGTTTATTATTAAATTATTGTAAACTTATCTAAAATATATTTAGTTGAATTAGGCTAAACTAAATTTCGCTAATTATAATAAGGTTAGGTAAGTTTTCTAAGATTCTTTTGGTACAAAATTATAATTTTTTACATTAACATAAATGTAAAAAATATATCTTTAATCGTATAAGAGAAAGTTTTAGAAAGGACTTAATTTTAAACGAGTTCTTGCTAATTGACCAGTTTTACCTATTCGGCACGACATATATATATATATATATATATATATAATATATATATATATATATATATATATATATATATATATATATATATATATATATATATATATATATTATTACTATGGCAGATTAAACACTGATGGCTGCCCGGCATTTCTTTGTTGCGACCTATAAATGCCTCTTTAGGTATCCCTAAAGAAGTACCATCAGTTAGTTGCCAGAATACTTTTTTCAGTTTCTTCCTCCATATTTTCAGTTATAACCTGAGAATGCTTCATCCGATCGGTCTCAAATTTTCAGTGATGGTTTAGTTTATTGGGGAATCGTTTCATGCAATTAATGTCATGCCTGATATAGTTTCCTGCGATACTTTAAGAGCCGCATCACCGATGTACCTAGATAGAAGACAGATGCTACTGTCATTGGAGAGTGTAGGTGCTACTTTACCACTGCCAATATTGAACTGCTATTGTACTGTTAACAGCAAAAATGTAAATATTTTTTTTTTAATTTTCTTTAAGGGGTTTTTTTTAAAAAATTTAAATTTTTTTTAAACTTTCTCCTAAATTAAAATTTTTACCCTTTTTTAAAAATAAATTTTTTATTTATTTTTTATAATTTTATAAATTTTTAAAAAAATTTTTATTAATTTTTATTTTTTTTAAAAAATTAATTTAAATAAAACTTTTCAATGCTTTAAAATTTTTCTCCCGGCTTTTTTTTTTGGTTGCAAAAAAAAATTTCCCCTTTTTATTCCCCAAAAAGAATTTTAAAATTTTTTGTTTGGGGGAAAAAAATTATTTTTTTCTTCCCCCAATTTTTCTTTAACCCGGTTGTTAATGTGGTTTTTTCTTGGTTTTAAAATTTATTGGGGTCTTTTCCAGCTTAATCCCCAGCCTTTACTGGATTTTAAGGCCCATCCCCGAGGGTTCCTGATAGAAACTGAGGGTTACTCCCCATTAGGTGAAGGGGACTTTCCCCCCAAATTTAACCGGCTAATTTATTTTAAAACCAAAAAATTTATTTTTTTTACTAAATTTAAACCTTCCCAAGAGCCCTTGTTTCCTTTCCCCCTCTCATCTTTCCGCCCCCCCCCAATCTTTCCACAAATAATTCTTTCCTATCACCTTTTTTGTCCAGTTTTTTATTTAACCGTTTTTCAACTTTTTTAATAAATTCCCTCCCTTGTTGGAAAATTCCTTGAAAAATTAACTTTCCTTTTTTCCAAACTCTTAAAATGTGGTTTAAACATTTATCTCTTTGCTTTTGGTTTTGGTTTGGTTTCCTTATTATTTCATTTTAAAAATTTGGAAATCATTCCAAATTTGTAAAAAAAAAAAAAAAAAAAAAAAAACCCAAAAAAAACCTTCCCAAAAAAACCCCCCCCCCAAACACCCCCCCCCCCCCACCACCCCCAACACAACCCCCCCCCCCCCCAAACCCCCCCCACACCCCCCAAAACCCCCCCCCCCCAACCCCCCCAACCCCCCCCCAACCTCCCCCCCCAGGAAATAAAAAAAATCCCCCCCCCCCCCCCCAAAACCCCCCCCCCCCCCAACCCCCCCACCCCCAAAAACCCCAAAAAATTTTTAAAAATTAAAAATTAAAAATTCCCCCCCCCCCCCCCCCCCCCCCCCAAAACCCCCCCCCCCCCCCCCCCCCCCCCCCCCCCCCAACCCCCACCCCCCCCCCCCCCCCCCCCCCCCCCCCCCCCCCCCCCCCTAGCAGTTATCTGGTTTATGTGTGTTTCCCGGAAGACGGGGTTCGGTTTTATACTCCCCCAAGATCTTTCCCCCTTGAGGAAAAGGTTTGCAGTCTTGGCCCCCTACCCCTAAACTTTTCCCTTTTCCCTTTCCCCGATCTTCAGGGATTTTGCTTTTGGTACTTGGATACTGGTCCATTTTGCGGACCACGTGCCCAACCTGCCCAGGTAAATTTTTTTGAAGGCCCCTGACCCTGGTGTGTGGTGTGTTTTGTGTGTGTGTGTGTGTCCCTCCCTATTTGTAAACCTATTTGTGGTTGCAGGGGTGAGTCAAAAGCCCCCTGGGCCCCGCCTTTTTCGCAAATTTGCTCCCTAGGTTCCTCTCTTCCTGCCCCATGACCCTCTACATACCTCGCCTTAAAAACTTGAAAGGGTTTCCTCCCTCCCCCAACATCATTTTTCCCCTAGGCAAATTCCATGGCCTGACTACTCTATAAACTGAAGAAATACTTCCTCCCTTCCCTTTGTTCCATCTGAGCCCTTCAATTTCCCAATTGTGACCTTTGTGTCGGGCCCCAAATCTCTGGAACATCCCTCTTTGTCCACCTCGTTTTTTCCCCCGGGGCAGTTTTTTATATGTCGTTACATGTCTCCCTGACCCTCCTGTCCCCAGTGTCGTCGGGGCCGGTTTTCCCCTAAACCTTTTTTTTCATAGGATTTTTCCCCGTAGCTCTGGGATTTTAGGTCTTGTTCCCAAACCTTTGAAATTTCTCAAAATTTTTTGGGGCCCGTGCTTGACTAGGGTTGGTTTCCAAAACTGGTGCTGCATACCCAGAAATGGGCCTGCCCGTAAGGAATACAGAGCCCTTAAACAAAATCCTTACTGAGGTAGGGAACGCTATCCGTAGGTTTGCCAGGCGCCTGTTGCTGAACAGTTATCTGTTGATGTGCGCCTCAGGAGATATCCCTCGGTGTTATACTCCCCCCGATTTTTTCCTTGAGTGGGGTTTCCCAGTCTTTGGCCATTTTAAACTATATTGGGGTCTGGGGATTTTTTGGGCCCTTCCCCAATCTTATGATTTTGGGCATTTGGCAGGGCTAAATTTAAAGGGACCCAAAGTTGCTGGCCCAAAGGCTTGTAGCCGTCCGGGTTTTTTGTATTCCTGCCTGATCCTCTTTCCGATTTGATTCTTCTCATTAACTTCCCCCATCATTGCAAAAAAGGACACTTCTGAGTCTACCCCTTCCAATTTTTCGTTAGGGTGTGTGTGTGTTTGCGTGTGGTGTGTGTGTGTACCCACCTATTTGGTACTCCCCTGTTGAGGGGGCGGGGGTTCGAGCCCAAGCTCCGGGCCCCTCTTCACGGGTCGCTACTGGGTCACTCCCCCCTAAACCTGAGCTTTATCGTCCCGGGTGCTTAAACCCTATTTATGGATCCTCCCTCCACAAAACCATCCCCTTCCTAAACTTTTCCCATTTCCCCTGACTACCCCCTGGGGCCTGAAGAAATATTTCCCCAAAACCCCTGTAAATTCATCTGTGCCCTTCATTTTCCCAACTGTGCCCCCGTGTTGTTCGTGCCCTCTCTGGAAAAACCGGGTCTTTGTCCACCTTGTCAATTCCTCTCATTATTTTGTAAGTCGTTTTCATGTCCCCCCCCCTATCTCTCCTGCCCCCTCCCAGTGTCGTCGGGTTTGTTTTCCCCCTTAACCCTCCTCGAAGACGTACCTCTTAGTTTCTGGGGACTAGTTTTGTTCCCAAAACCTTTGCATTTTCCCCTCTGGGGCTTTCAGGGGGGGGCTAGGTGGGGGTTAAAAAACGGGTGCTCCCATATCCAAATGGGTAACGTACACGGGTACAGGGTTCTGAAGTTTCCTTATTAAGTTCCCGGAATCCCGTTTGGGTTTGCAAGGCGCCCATATGCTGCAAGCTGTTAAATTGGTTGATGTGGGGTTTTCATGAGATGTCCCGGGTTTAAAACTCACCCCAAATTTTTTTCCTTGAGTGAGGTTTTTTGCCCCCTTGCCCCGTAGACTGTACTCCCCCCTGGGGTTTCTTGCCCTTTCCCCCAAACGTTAAATGCTTTGCATTTGGTGGGATTAAACCCCTCCAGAGCCCCAAAAATTTCGACCAGGTCTGCAGCCTGCCCGTCCCTTTGTGTTTTGTTTGTGTGTGGTGTGTGTGTGTGTGGGGGTTTTTGGTGGTGTGTGTGTGGGGTGTGTGTGTGTGTTGTGTGGGTGTGTGTGTTGTGTGTGTACTCCCCTTTATGTACCCCACCTGTATGGGGTTTTGCAGAAGTAGACTCATAGGTCACCCCCCCCCCTCCCCTAAAAGTCTTATTTTTGCTTTTTCCCAAAAACCCTGTGCATTATACTTGCCCCCCACTACTTCACTCTCCAGACTTTTCCATTTCCCTTTGACAACTCAAAGGGCTAAAAAAATTTTTCCCTTTAACATCCCTAGGGTTCAACTTGGTTTTAAATTTTCCAAATTGGTGGCCCCTTGTTGCCGTGTGCTATCCTGAAAAAATTCGGGGCCCTGTCCCCCCCTTTTTAAAATTTCCCCCAGTTTTTTTATACGTCGTTTATGATGTCTATCCTATAAACCCCCTATCCTCTAGAGTCATCAGGTTGAATTTCCCCTTTAAACCCCTCCTCGTAAAATATACCCCCCAATTTCCGGCACTATTTTTTTGCAAAATTTTTCGCTTTTTCCAAAAATTTTCCCGGGGTGTTTTTACTAGGTGGGGTTCTAACTGGTGCTTGCATACTCCAGAAGGGGCCCAACGTACACGATGTTCAAAAGTCGGGGAATGACTCTTAAAATGTCCCAAAAAGGCTATTTTTCGGGTTTTCCCCAAAAAGGGCCCAAAAAATGCCCCCAGCAGTTTATTTTCTTGACGTGTGCCTCCCGGGAAACTTGCTCGTAAAATGCTTTCCTCAAGATCCTATTTTTAAGTTTTAAGTTTGAAAATTTTTCTCCCCTAACCCGTACCCCCGTTTTGCGGTCTTCCTTTACCCCTCCCCCAAAATTTTTTTGATTTTGCACATGCTGGGGTTAAAAATTTCCCGGAGCCAAAATTTTTCGGACCAATTTTTTAGCCTTCCAGATCCCCTTTTAATCCCTTTCCGATCCCCACCACTTGTTTTCCCCTCCCGTTTTTACCTAACCGCGAACAGCGAAAATTCTGAATCTTTCCCTTCCCCTCATGGGCATTCAAGTAAACAAAACAGCAACCCCGGGCCCAGGACTGGGCCCTTGTTTGGGGCCCCAAAAATCTATACATGCGGCCCCCCTTTTGACCTTCATTTATGTACAACCCCCATTGTTTTTCCCTTTTCCGTCAAGGTTTTTTTCTGATCCCTTGCCCCGTACTTTTTCCCCACTTTTTTTGGGTGCTCGGTGCCCCTTTCTTTTAGTTACCCTTTTCGAGAACTCAAGTAGACTTGCCGGCAAAAGGGTTTCCCCCTTCGGAGACCGTGCTGATTGCATGGATGATCCCAAGCTTTTCAAAGTGCCCCCACCTTCCCCCTGATAATCTTTTTCCCTGATTTACATTTATACATACAATTTACACTGGTCTGTAGTTTTTTTAAAGGGGCCCGTCCCTTTTTTTTTTTTTTTCCCTTTTTTAAAAATTGGGGGTACAAATTTTCCGGGAATTCCCCGCCCAGGCAATTTGCCATGTTTTGTTTGATTTTTTTGGGAAAATTGCTGCAGCAGTTCACACAGTTTTTCCCCTGCTCCCTTTTTTCAGGACCTATGGAGATATGTTTTTTCTGTGGGCCCCCCGCTTTTGAGGATCTTTGTTCCCCCAGGGATTTTTTTCCCTCCTTGTTTTGTTTTTTAAAAAAATTTTTGTCCCGCTGGTGCACCCTACCTCCCCGGGTTTTCCCGGGAAGGGATATCTGTCTTCACTGTTTAAAAAATTTTTCAAATGTTAAGGGTCTTCCCATACTCCCTGGTTCCCTTCTTTGTCAGCTCCCCTCCTTTCCCCAGCCTGTTTTACCTGGTCCTGGACTGCTGCTTTCCCCCCCTAATGTGACTATAATAACAACTTTGGGTTTAGATTTGGCTTTTGATGCCCGTGTTTTTTCTCGTCTTTCCTGTGAGCCCTTCCCCTCCTTTTAAAATTTCATATTTCCCTTTTGGTTCTTCTGCTCAAACTCCTTGTTTTTGGGGGTCCCTTTCCTTCTACAATTTTCCCTGCTCTAGCATACCTGGGTTTTTTTCCTCTTTACCACCTTTTTTAAACCCCAAAAGGGCTCACTCTTTGGGCCTTTTCATTTTTTCTGTTACCCTTTTTGGGAAATTTAAATTCTTGCCTTTCCACACTTTTGTGATCACTATTCCACATTTCATTTACTGTCTTTCCCTCTTGTTCTCTTTCCCCCTGTTTCTTCAGCATGGGAAACTCCAAAAGCCCTATTTTAATCCCCTTTTTTTAAATCTGGCTTCTCCCTCCCTTCCCTGTTTTCTGCATTCTCCCCTGTCAACTTTTAAAAAGGTATTCAAAATTTTAGGCATCGCCCAAATTTGTTTCGCCCAAAGGGGGTTTTTGTGTGTGATATTCCTATGTTCAAATGTTCAAGGTGAAAATTAGATTTTGCCCGCTGCCCCAAAATTTCCCCTCCGTTCTCTCCCCTTGGTTGTATCCCCAACATGTTAAAATACATGAAGTTTTCCCCAAAACTGTCTCCAAACACCTTTTGCCCCCCACTTTCTGGGTTCCCCCCGTGGAAAAAACCCCAAATTTTCCCCCCATTTTTTTTATGATTCAAATCTCCCCTAATGGTAATTTTTCCTACCCAAAAGCCCATTCTGGCGGCCACTTCAGCTAGTGTAATTTAGCATTGTCTATTGCACCCCATCCAAAATCAAGTCTTGGGTTTTCCCGCTGTCTGGTGGGTTTTACATCACTGCTATCATCACCTTTGGGCCCCCCGTCTGAAGGTTTTTACAGTAAAAATTTACCTTTCTTCCTCTCTGTCCATTCCTCCCATTTTTCCCCAAAAACTCCCCTGGTTTTTGATGACAGTGCCACTCCTCCTTTTTCTTTCCCCAGGATCTGATATTCATTTGGAAAGATTTCAAACTGTTTCCTTTTATAAAGGGTTGGGCTCTGTTAGTGTTTTGATGTCAATGATTTTTTTCTTTGGGGGGGGGGGGGGGGGGGGGGGGGGGGGGGGGCCCCCCTCTTATTTATTTCATTTTGCATTGGTGTACCCTACCTTTAAAATTCCTTTCCAGTACTGAAATTTTGAGAGCTGGAAAAGGGTGGTGGGGAGGCTGGGGATTTGGGAGGCAGGGTGGAATATTTTTGGAGGGGGCAGGATTGTAAAAAAAATTTGTGCTGGGGGGAGGGTGGCGGGGGTCTATGGGGCTTTTCCCCCCTCCTCCTCAGGGGGGGGGTAATTCATCCAACACTTGTTGGGGATACCCTTGTTGATGTACCGCAATGTTTTGTCTTCCCAGGTCCCTTTTAGCCTTTCCCCTGTAAATACCCTTTTACTTCCTGAAATCTATGTTTTACTACTCAAGACTTTTTGGCGTTTTCTTTTTGAGCTTCCCCCCCCCTTTTTCTTCAGCCTTTTTACCTTTGGCCTTGACGTTTTTCTTCCTCCTGATGTGGCTGAAAACAGTTTCGGGTCCGACTTTACTTTTTCGATGCTATGGGCGTTTTTTTTACTGCCGCTGAAGCCTCCCTCCCTTTCTGGTCTTTCTCGTTTTTGGCCCTGACTAATCCTTTTATTTTCCTGGGGCCCCTTTGGGGGTTTTGTACTTTTTTTTCCCTTCTCTAGAGCACTTAGTTTTCCTCTCTGCACTTTCGGGTAAACCAAGGGCTCGTTCTGTCCTTCCAATTATTCTGTTACCCCTTTTAACAAACCTTTCCTCTGCCCCCTTGCATTTTTTTGTTACGAAAGTCCCCTTTATTTTGTTTTTGTGTTGTTGGTGTGTTTTGTGTGTGTGTGTGTGTTGTTGTGTGTTGTGTGTGTGTGTGTGTGTTAGGTGTTTTTTGGGTGTGTGGTTGGGGTGTGTGTATGTGTGTATTTTGTGTGTGTGTGTGTGTGTGTGTGGTGTGTGTGTGTGTGTGGGTGTGTGGGGGTGTGGGGGTGTGTGTGTGGTTTTGGGGTGTGGGGTTTTGAAGTGTGTGTGTCTCGCGCGCGCGAGCAGAAAAAAGAGAGAGAGAGAGTGAGAGAGAGAGGAGGAGAAGGGGAGAGAGAGAGAGAGAGAGAGAGAAAAGAGAGAGGAGATAATATCTAATAAATTTTTGGGAAAAAAAACCCGAAAAAAATGAAAAAATGTAAAAAAAAGCAAAAAGACCAGAACAAAAAACGGGGCTTGGTAAATTTACTTCATAGTAAAAAATTTAAAAAATCCCATAGCAGATTGAACAAAACCCCTCATCGCAGGATTTAATTTTGGGGAACCCCCCTGGTTTTCCCCCCCTCATTACTTCCCCGGAAAACCCCTTTTTTCAACACAAAGTAACATCAACTACCTTTGTAGGGATATTGAGTATTCCAGAAAATGAGGGGAAATATATCGAAGCAGCTGAAAAAAAGGGAAAAAACAGCCTAGAGGGGATGGGGAAAATACCGTAGAATGGGGGAAACCCCTAGGAAAAGGGAATATTGGAATTTTTCTTTAGGGAAATTTTGCCGATTTTTTGAATTATGGAAATTTTGGGCCCTTTAAAGGGAAACAGCCTGTCCTTTAAGTATGGGTTTTTCTGAGCTTGAAGGAAATGAGCTTTTTCTGAAGGGAATATGAAAATATCCTTTTTTGGAATGAGCTCTACTCCAAGTATCGGAACCTGCTTTGAATTGAATATGTGAACCAGTCACGTAAACCAGAAACAAGTAAAAAAAGTTTGATAACGAGCCTGCTGATAAAAAACTGATCCATATTTAAAGTAAACCTACTAATAATGGTCAACATGTTGGAAAGCCTGAAATATAGACGTTGATATGATAATTTAGGAAATACAGAAATAGACCAACATATCTAAGAACCAGTTATGAGTAACAGCATCAGTACAATTTAAGTCAAAGTGTTTAAGAAGTACTAGACAATATCTAATGCATATGAACTTGTTTCTGTGGCTTATCTTCGTCTTTTGCTGTATCCCCGGGCTGTGTTCCAGCATCTCTAGCATCCTGTGTCTATCAACTCGAATTCTTTTAGTATTTTATATGACAACACTCTACCCAACCTTCCTTGCACTAACCTCTCCTTGTAGCCTGTTCCCCACATTTCTCTGGTAACAGCTTCGTTGCACACCTTTGTATTTTTCCAGCTTTCATTATACACTCTTTGTTCTCTCATATTAAGAGAATGAAATACGCCTAACTGAAGTAGTGTATAATGTTTAAAATTAATTTTAATTCTGGTTCTGGAAAGAAATTCTTAGGTTAGGTAGTTTCGTAAATGCTTCTAAGTTATAAAATCTGCATTTGTTAATAATTGCTACTGTGATATCATTCTCTTCATGCATTGTGTCTGCAGCATCACACCTCCCAGGATTTTTTGGAGTTAAGTCTGTCTATTTTCTCTATTTTTTAATGTTTTGCAGTTGTCAGGTTCGTATTCAAGTAATCACCTTCCCGACCATTTTGCAGCTTATTCCGATAATTCTGGAACCTACTGTTACGAAAATAAATTGGAGCCTAGGGAGTATACAAAATAACAGAAAATAAAGCATCCCAGGGCCACATTTGTAATTTCATAAAAGTGCTAAACAGCCGTTCACTAGAGTAGGTTTGACTGTCAGGAAGGACAGACAAATTCACACTTGGAAAAATATACAATATTCATATATGCAAAACACTATACAGAACACAACCGTCCTTCAACACTCCCCCCCCCAATGCATAGGTATCCCACCATTAGTTAATTAAGGCTAGGACATATATAAATAAATAAACATTAGGCTAGTCCCAGCGGGCGCCATAACCCTACCAATAACGTATTTACTCTAATGTGTGTAAGAAAAGGTATAAAATACCGACAATATGAAAGTTAAGACACATGTGCAACTGGCGAAAGTCTACAATAAACGTCTACAATAAAGATATCCAGATGTTGACATGTGTCTTAACTTTCATATTGTCGGTATTTTATACCTTTCTTACACAATTGTCAGACACTGCAACATCATGGAATCTTGGTTCAGGGACATCTACAAGACCTTCTTCACGGCTGCTGTGCAACTAACCCCTCTCTTTGGGAAGGGCCTACTTCCATGGGGAATCCGCCTACCAGTGATGCCCTCGTCTGCTGCCCGTCCCTTCCACTGACGCCTATATAAAACGTCCCGTTTCTTGCCTTTGCTCCAGATTCTCCTCCCCCCGATGCTGTGAACATAACTCCAAGGCCGAGGGGTGATTTCCTCATCTTTTGTATATAGTTTTTACTGTCTTCCTATTATGTCCCAGAATCTGTATTGATAAAGCCCCTGGATGGCGAAACGTCTACAATAAAGATATCCAGATGTTGCACTGTGTTTAACTTTCATACTCTATGTTACCAAAAATTT
>NW_026504788.1:0-12296 GCF_026875155.1 Cherax quadricarinatus
TTTATTTAGAGGGGGGGGGGGAATTATTTTAATTTTTTTAAATTTTTATTTAAAATTAATTTATTTAATTTTAAATGTAATAATATTTAAATTTTTTTATATTGGGTTTTAATTGTTCGGGTTAAATTAATTTGGAATATAATTTTTTAATTTATAGATTTTATATTTTTGTTTTTTTGGGGTTTAAATTAAAGTTTACTTAAGGGGTAATAATGTAATTAATTTTAATTTCCAATTTTTTTAGGGTTGTTGTTTCCCTGTAATTTTAATTAATTGAATTTATTATGATTTGAATTGTTTAAGATTTTAATATATTTCGGAATTTTTGAATTGAATTTTTTTTTCCCTTTTTCCCCCAAAATTCCCACCTTTACCCACCCAAAAAATTACCTCCCCCATCCCAACCCCCCCAATCCCCCAACTTTTCACCTTTCAAGGCACCTCCCCACCTGGAAACTGATCCCATGGGATCATTTTGTAACCTCCTCTTACTTTTCCAGAGCATTTATATCCTCTGAAACGGTGACCAGAACTGAAGCAACATATCAAAATTTGAGGCCTAACCAAGGATATATAGAGTTGAAAAACAACCTGAGGGCTTCTATTATTTTTTACTTCTAGATATGAAGCCAAGAATTCTGTTTTGCTTTAAATTTCGAACACTAATGCACGTTGTCTTGGTTTTAGATTACTGCTAACCAGAACTCCTAAATCCTTTTTCTCAATCAGTAGTATTAAGATCTACATTATTTAGTTTACATGTCACATGGTTATTTAACTGTCCAACATTTAGAACTTTGCATTTGTCTATATTAAACTGCTTCTGCCACTTCTCCGACCATTGCGTCAGTCCATTCAAATAATCCTGGAGTGCTCTAGTGTCCTCATTAGAATGAATTGGACGGCCTATTTTGGTGTCATCAGTAAATTTGCTTATGTCGCTACTCCCTCATCTATGTCGTTTATGTAAATTGTGAACAACAACGGGCTCAGCACTGACCCCCGAGGAACACCGCTTGTGACGTGCCCCCATTCTGATTTCTCAGCATTTATGCAAGCTCTTTGCTGCCTCTCTGTCACCCAGGAAAAAATTTCTCCTCCTATTCCGTGTGCCTTAAGTTTCCTCAATAGCCTCTTATGTGGAAACCTATCGAAAGCCTTACTGAAGTCCATATACACAATATCATATTCATTTCCATGATCTACCTCCTCAAACACCTTAGTGAAAAATGTTAGTAAGGAAGGCCCCTTTATAAAACCGTGTTGAGATTCATTAATCAATCTGTGCCTATCAAGATGGCTACGAATTGCTTCGGCAATTACTAATTCCATAGTTCGAAGCCAAGGAACTGTCACCTGCCTTGTAAATAGGTATTACATTTGCCATTTTCCACTTATCAGGCACTATGCCAGTTTGTAGTGATATGTTAAAAATATTAGCCGAAGGTATGCTAAGTTCCTCTTTACATTCCTTTAACACCCTTGCAAACAGTTCATCAGGGCCTGGGAATTTGTTAGGTTTTAATTTCTCTATTTGTCTGAGGACCATGTCACTAGTTATCGCAATCGTGCTAAAGTTTTATTATCGTCCTGTATCAACATAAATCTATTTTATTTCAGGAATATCGCTAGTATCTTCTGAGATAAAAACTGAGAGGATGTAGGTATTGAGAATTTCACACATATCCCTATCACTGTCAGTGATCTGACCAGAGTTACTCTTAAGTGGGCCAGTCTTGTCCCTAACCTTACTTCTGTATACCTGACAGAAACCCTTTTTGGGTTAGTCTTTGATCCCTTGCGACCTGATCCTCATAATCCCCGTTTTTTTTTTTACTTTTCTTATTCCTTTCTTTATTTCTCTCTTTAATTGAATATTATTGATTTCTTAAATGCTCATTCCCCTCTCTTGAAACGCCTATATATGCCTCTCTTTCGACCAGTGAGATGTTTTAATCTATTGTTCATCCATAGGGGATCATTTTTTGTTAGATTTAATTTCCCTACTCGGAACAAAAGTTTCTCATGTCGCTGAGAGCACTCCACCGCGATAACTAATAACACCTTAGTTTCTTATATCATTCCCTTGTGAGACGCTGCTTCCTAGAAAGTCAAATTAATCTGACTATTAGAAAGACGTACAATTATTTCTGGCATGAAATACCTTACTCTTTTGGAAGATATTCTTATACTGAGAAGCAACATTTTTATAAGAAATATAAAGGGATCTATTGTCAGGTTATTGAGGTGGACTCTGGCTATAGGATGCAAATTATTTTTTCCAGTCGGCGTAGTGGTATGTTAGTCTCTTGTTTCTTCTTCTACTATTTGTGAACCGGATAGGATGTTTCTTTCTTCTATCATAAAAAAAGGCACTATATATCTTAGAAGTGTGTGGTTGGTTGGGTTTTAGGGTCTCCGTCCCCAGTTTTTCCTGAAGAAGCAAATGGGGAGCCATCTAGTGGAGAGTTTCACTGTCTTGCCATCTATATTTTTATTTCCTGGATGTAGGCGGCTTACGAGTACCTTCATCCTACACTCATCAGTCAGCCCACACTAAACATTTTACAGGTCTTGAGAAAAGTATTTTCTTGTTGCAGGATTCCAAGCGACATTCAGTACTTCGTTATTAAGTATTGCTCAGTATCTTGGTTTGTAACTTTAATGCTTTGTCCAACCTACAGGACTTTTCCCGGTCTCAGTCTTCAGTTCGTGGTCGGGTCTCTCATGAAGAGAGTTGGATACGAACAGATATTTTCTTTACGTACTGCATTAATATGTAAGCATAAATATTTTCCTGGACGTATGCAGTGTCAAAAAAAAGAGGAAACTCTGGTACCCGTAGATGTGTTGGTGCGACTGAGAAAGTTACTCCAGCTTCCTGGCCAACTCCATTTATTTAAGAGGAGGTAGTCTTTCGTTCACCTGTCGATCGTGACGCGTGGCCGAGGCCTCAGTCTGGTTATGTACTTGCCTATTTGTTCTCGTATGAACCATACCACGGGCGGGGTTAGAACCCGCGATCAGAGTGTCTCAATAAGATTCAACCAACTAGGTATATTTATACACCATAGGAAGGTTAGCATAGGCACCACTGCGACCATGGATGAATCTTATTGTGGCTAGCTGGTCCAGTGGCTAACGCGACGGTCTGGAGTTTAAGAGACACTCTGATCGCGGGTTCTAACCCCGCCCGTGGTATGGTTTGTTTACAATCGCGTCATTACGATTTCGTGAGTCTTGCTCTCATATATTTGTGGTTGCAGGGGTCTAGTCGCAGCTCCCGGCCCAGCTTCTTCGCTGATCGCTATTAGTCTACTCTCTTCCTCCTCCATGAGCTACATCAATAATGAATGGTATCTGAGACCATCTTCTAGTTGGACCATGTTCGGGAAGGGTTGGTTTTGAATAAGGACTGCTTGTATGGGCCAGCAGGCCTTCTGCAGTGTTTCTCCATTCTTATATTCTTATGTTATTCCCGCTGCGTGTACAACTGAACATCTCACTTGAGTTTCGCCACATAGTTCTGTGGATAATATTCACATTATTAACTATTTATTCTATGTGAGTTTTTAATAATTCTCAGAAACTTATTTAATAATGGCCGTGTTAAAATTAAGCTCTATTATTGCCTCCCATTCCAAAGCTGCTGTATGATCCCCTACGGAGTGACCGCTTCCTGATATATTAAAATAACCCACAAGGTAAAACTCCTACTACTCTGTTTGATTTCCTGAGAAATTGTATGGCACAGAGGACAACAGAGTAAGGATAGTGCACTTGGGGCGTGCAACACAGCAAAGACAGCAAAGATAAAGGGAAAGTGCACCTAGAATGGGCACCTAGAATGTGCGTCTAGAATGTCCACCTTGAATGTGGAATAATACTCGTGAGGAAATGAGAGTATGGATGATGCACCTAACGTGAGGAAGACTACAAAAGATAGCGAGGAAGCAGGGATAGCGTGTGGAGCATAACAAAGATAGCGAGGAAGTAAGGATAGTGTGTGGAGCATAACAAAGATTGCGAGGAAGGATAGTGTGTGGAGCATAACAAAGATAGCGAGGAAGTAAGGATAGTGTGTGGAGCATAACAAAGATAGCGAGGAAGTAAGGATATTGTGAGGAGCATAACAAAATTGCGATTAGAAGGATAGGTGTTGCAGCATAACAAAGATAGCAAGGAAGTAGGGATAGTGTGTGGAGCATAACAAAGATAGCGAGGAAGTAGGGATAGTGTGTGGAGCATAACAAAGATAGCGAGGAAGTAGGGATAGTGTGTGGATCATAACAAAGATACGAGGAAGTAAGGATAATTGTGGAACATAACAAAGATAGCGAGGAAGTAGGATATGTGTGAATCATATCAAAGATAGCGAGGAAGTAGGGATAGTGTGTGGAGCATAACAAAGATAGCGAGGAAGTAAGGATAGTGTGTGGAGCATAACAAAGATAGCGAGGAAGTAAGGATAGTGTGTGGAGCATATCAAAGATAGCAAGGAAGTAGGGATAGTGTGTGGAGCATAACAAAGACTAAGCGAGGAAGTAGGGAAGTGTGTGGAGGTAACAAAGATAGCGAAGGAAGTAGAGATAGGAGAGTGAGCGTAACAAAGATAACGAGGAAGTAAGGATAGTGTGTGGAGCATAACGAAGATAGCGAGGAAGTAGGGATAGTGTGTGGAGCGTAACAAAGATAGCGAGGAAGTAGGGATAGTGTGTGGAGCGTAACAAAGATAACGAGGAAGTAAAGATAGTGTGTGGAGCATAACGAAGATAGCGAGGAAGTAAGGATAGTGTGTGGAGCATAACGAAGATAGCGAGGAAGTAAGGATAGTGTGTGGAGCGTAACAAAGATAGCGAGGAAGTAGGGATAGTGTGTGGAGCATAAGAAAGATAGTGAGGAAGTAGGGATAGTGTGTGGAGCATAACAAAGATAGCGAGGAAGTAAGGATAGTGTGTGGAGCATAACGAAGATAGCGAGGAAGTAAGGATAGTGTGTGGAGCATAACGAAGATAGCGAGGAAGTAAGGATAGTGTGTGGAGCATAACGAAGATAGCGAGAATTACGATATTAGTGTGGACATAACGAAGATAGCGAGGAAGTAAGGATAGTGTGTGGAGCATAACGAAGATAGCGAGGAAGTAAGGATAGTGTGTGGAGCATAACAAAGATAGCGAGGAAGTAAGGATAGTGTGTGGAGCATAACGAAGATAGCGAGGAAGTAAGGATAGTGTGTGGAGCTTACACGAAGATAGCGATGAATAAGGATAGTGTGTGGAGCATAACGAAGATAGCGAGGAAGTAAGGATAGTGTGTGGAGCATAACGAAGATAGCGAGGAAGTAAGGATAGTGTGTGGAGCATAACAAAGATAGCGAGGAAGTAAGATAGTGTGTGGAGCATAACGAAGATAGCGAGGAAGTAAGGATAGTGTGTGGAGCATAACGAAGATAGCGAGGAAGGAAGGATAGTGTGTGGAGCATAACGAAGATAGCGAGGAAGTAAGGATAGTGTGTGGAGCATAACGAAGATAGCGAGGAAGTAAGATAGTGTGTGGAGCATAACGAAGATAGCGAGGAAGTAAGGATAGTGTGTGGAGCATAACGAAGATAGCGAGGAAGTAAGGATAGTGTGTGGAGCATAACGAAGATAGCGAGGAAGTAAGGATAGTGTGTGGAGCTTAACGAAGATAGCGAGGAAGTAAGGATAGTGTGTGGAGCATAACGAAGATAGCGAGGAAGTAAGGATAGTGTGTGGAGCATAACTAAGGGGGATAGCCAGAGGAAGTAAGGAAGTGTGTGGAGCAATAACAAAGATAGCGAGGAAGTAAGGATAGTGTGTGGAGCATAACGAAGATAGCGAGGAAGTAAGGATAGTGTGTGGAGCTTAACGAAGATAGCGAGGAAGTAAGGATAGTGTGTGGAGCTTAACGAAGATAGCGAGGAAGTAAGGATAGTGTGTGGAGCATAACAAAGATAGCGAGGAACTAGAGTAAACAAAGATAGCGAGGAACTAGAGTACACCTAGATAATCTAGCACCACCAAGAAGGGTAAAGATATTTACATAAATCCTTATGAAGAATCATACGTTTTAAATTTTAATTATCAGAGTTTTCCAAATTTCGTTACGAAATACCATTAATACTAATGATTCGTCAACAATAATCCCCTTGAGATGCGCCATGATGGCAGTGAGGTGCTCTTAATCCAAGGACGTGGAGCTATTCATCCAATTCATGGATAACGCTTGACTGCTTCCTATTTTCCAGACTATAACCCCTGAGAGTTTAGCACTTTCCCATGAACATTATACTAGTCAACTACTTTAATTGCAAATTCTCACTCATTTGCATACTTGCCTCTATTAGGATACTTACACAAATTCCATTACAGAAGATTCTATTTAACTTTAAATTTCCAAATTATTATTTGCTTTGTAATAGTCTTACTTAATTTGTTTGAATGCATTTTATCTGAATGAAAAGCCTATTGAGCCTCATTAAGCTGATTGGCTTTAGGCAGACTGAGCCAACACTGGACATTAAGCCTATCAAAACATAACTGGTAGAAAATAAAATAATTTAATAACACAAAATACAAATCATAGTGAATAAATAGATAAAACATATTTGCAAATTATTATTATAATCAAAAAGAAGCGCTAAGTGTTATTGTAAGTATATTGTTGAGTGTTATTGTAAGTATATTGTTGAGTGTTATTGTAAGTATATTGTTGAGTGTTTAGTGTAAGATATATTGTTTTGAGTGTGATTGTAAGTAAATTGTTTAGTGTTATTGTAAGTATATTGTTGAGTGTTATTGTAAGTATATTGTTGAGTGTTATTGTAAGTATATTGTTGAGTGTTATTGTAAGTATATTGTTGAGTGTTATTGTAAGTATATTGTTGAGTGTTATTTTAAGTATATGGCTGAGTGTTATTGTAAGTATATGTTGAGTGTTATTGTAAGTATATTGTTGAGTGTTATTTGTAAGTAAATTGTTTGAGTGTTATTGTAAGTAAATTGTTGAGTGTCGTAGTGTAAGTATATATTGTTGAGTGTTATTGTAAGTATATTTGTTGATGTTTATTGTAAGTATATTGTTGAGTTTATTGTAAGTATATTGTTGAGTGTTATGTAAGTAAATGTTGAGTGTTATTGAAAGTATATTGTTTGAGTGATATTGTAAGTATAATTGTTTGAGTTGTTTATTGTAAGTATATTGTTGAGTGTTATTGTAAGTATAGTTGTTGAGTGTTATTGTTTAGTATATTGTTAGTGTTATTGTTAGTATAATTGTTGAGTGTTATTGAAGTATATTGTTGAGTGTTATGGAAAGTCTATTGTTTGAGTGTTATTGTTAGTATATTTTGAGTGTTATTGTAAGTATATTGTTGAGTGTTATTGTAAGTATATTGTTGAGTGTTATTGTAAGTATATTGTTGAGTGTTATTGTAAGTATATTGTTGAGTGTTATTGTAGTATATTGGTTGGAGTGTTATTGTAAGTATATTGTTGAGTGTTATTGTAAGTATATTGTTGAGTGTTATTGTAAGTATATTGTTGAGTGTTATTGTAAGTATATTGTTGAGTGATTATTGTAAGTATATTGTTGAGTGTTATTGTAAGTATATTGTTGAGTGTTAGTGTATATATTGTTGAGATGTTATTGTAAGTATATTGTTTGATGGGTTATTGTTAGTATATTGTTGAGTGTTATATGTAAGTAAATTTGTTGATGTATTGTTATATATTGTTGAGTGTTTATGTTTAGTATATTGTTGAGTGTATTGTTAGTATATTGAGTTTGAGTGTTATTGTAAGTACATTGTTGAGTGTTATTGTAAGTATATTGGTAGATGCTAGAGAGGTGCCAGAGTGGGAACTCCTCTAGCCATCCGTCTCACCTCCTCACTACCTTCCACTACTACTACTACTACCACCTCAACTACTACTACTACTACTAATACCATACCTACTCTCTACTAACTACCACCTCTACCCACGTTGCGTCACTTCACCTACTCCTGCCACTTATATATGCGCTTTTTTCTTAGTTTTCTCCTGATTAGTGGACTGAAGAAGTCAACTCGTGGCGAAACGTTTCACTTTTAATAAATTCCTGAACTGTACATAAGAAGGCTTTTTCCACTTCTTTGTCGTATCACTATACCATTTCCTCATGAAAATCAGTAGGCTACTCATGCTTCTAAACATTGTGCTTTAAAAAACGAAGATAAATATTTAACGTGGAGCATAACTTTTCTCGCTCCGGCCTAGGTAGTTGCCAAGTTTGCGATGACGAGCTCTTGATTCCGAGGAAATAAATTTACCCCTCTCAGAATCAAATTGTTTTTAGATGGAAATCTATCATTCCTAACTAAACTAAATTCGGATTTATTAATAACACACAACATTTGGTGTAGCTTTTTTATCGTAAATACTCTGCAATTGCAATATGTTGAGACAGTTGCAATAATGCAAATAAACTTTTGGCTCGTCAAAACCACACACCTTCAAAGAGTTAATAGTGACTTTAAGAAGCTTTACTTGCTCCAGCATACCTGCAGGTGCAGGTAGGGAGGGAAGTAGGTAGGTAGATAGGTAAGAAGGAAGGTAGGTTGGTACCTTGAAATGTAGGGAGATGGTGGTGGTGGGGGTGGGGGGTAGGTAGGAGGATGTACACAATTATGTTGAGTCACAGGAAGTTAAATCAATCAAATTTCTAACTCCTCTTCACCTTACTACGTCTTAATGTCTCATTATTATGATCAAGGTGTGTGATGTTGATAAATAAAGCCAAAGTTTCCGTTGTAATATTGCAACTGTATCAGTATGCTGCACTTTATACTTTTCATTGCAAAAAGCTGCACCAGAAGTTGTGTTGTAAAGCTCAATTTAGTTTTAATAATAAGGAATGCGTAAATGTGTAAATGTGTAAATTCAAGAATTATGTGGATTAAAGTAAAGGTTGGATGCGAGAAGTGGGTCATAATAAGCGTGTATGCACCTGGAGAAGAGAGGAATGCAGAGGAGAGAGAGAGATTTTGGGAGATGTTAAGTGAATGTATAGGAGCCTTAGAACCAAGTGAGAGAGTAATTGTGGTGGGGGACCTGAATGCTAAAGTAGGAGAAACTTTTAGAGAGGGTGTGGTAGGTAAGTTTGGGGTGCCAGGTGTAAATGATAATGGGAGCCCTTTGATTGAACTTTGTATAGAAAGGGGTTTAGTTATAGGTAATACATAATTTAAGAAAAAGAGGATAAATAAGTATACAAGATATGATGTAGGGCGAAATGGACAGTAGTTTGTTGGATTATGTATGGTAGATATAAAGACTGTTTGAGTAGACTTCAGGATGTAACATGTTTATAGAGGGGTCACAGATAAATCAGATCACGTTCAGTTTGTAAGCTACACTGAGATAAAAGTAGATGGGATACAAGGAGAATAGAAAGCATCCGGGAGAGAGAGAGGTGTGGAAGGTTTATAACTAAAAGAGGAGGCAGTTAGGAAAAAGATATAAACAGCCTATTGGAGAGAGATGGGATAAATGAGAGCATAGGCAATGGGGACGAAGAGGTAATGGGGTAGGTTTAAAATGTAGTGTTAGAGTGTTTCAGACAGAGTTTGTGGTTACAGGAAAGTGGGGTGCGGGAGGGTAGAGGACGATGTGTGGAACGATGATGTAAAGAGAGTATAAGGGAGAAAAATTAGCATAATGAGAAGTTTTTTTAACAAAAGTAGAGTGATGCAAGGAGGGAAGAGTATATGGAGAAAAAGAGAGAGGGTTTAAGAGAGTGGTGAAACAATGTAAAAAGAGAGCAAAATGAGAGAGTAGGTGAGATGTTATCAACAAATTTTGTTGTAAATAGAAAAAGTTTGGAGTGAGAATTAACAAGTTTAAGGAAGCCTACAGAACAAATGTGCTTTGTCAGTTAAAAATGAGGAGGCGGAGAGTTTATTAAATGGATAGTTAGAGGTATTGGGGAAAGATGGAGGGAAATAATTTGAGGAATTGTTTAAATGTTGATAGAAGATAGGGAAGCTGTGATTTCGTGTACAGGCAAGGAGGAAAAACATCTTGTAGAAGTGAGGAAGAGGCCAGTTGTGAGTGAGTGGGGGAAGTTCGTGAGGCAGTAGGTAAAATGAAAGGGGTTAAGGCAGCTGTGATTGTGGGATAAAGATAGAAATGAAAAAGCAGGTGGGAAATAGTTTTTTTTTGGAGTGGTTGGTGCAATATTAAATAAATGTATGAAGAGGGTAAGGTACCCTAGGGAATGGCAGAGAGCATGCAAAGTTCCTTTGTATAAGGGCAAAAGGGACAAAATAGAGTGCAAAAATTATAGGGGGATAAGTCTGATGAGTAACCTGGTAAAGTGTATTGGTAGAGTTAATATTGAAAGCATTAAAAAGTAAGACGGAGAATAGATAGGCAGATGAACAAGGATGCTTTAGGAGGGTAGGGGGTGTGTGGACTAGGTTGTTTACAGTGAAAACATATTAAGTGAACAGATATTAGATAAGGCTAAGAGGTCTTTGTGGCATTTATGGATTTGGAAAAGCGCGTATGACAGGGTGGATAGGGGGGCAATGTGCAGATGTTGCAGGGTATGGTGTAGGAGGTAGGTTAGTGAAGCTGTGAAGAGTTTTAGAGGATAGTGAGGCTCAAGTTAGAGTACATAGGAAAGAGGGAAAATTAATACCCATAAAAGTAGTGCCTTAGACAAGGATGTGTGATTTCCACCGTGGTTATTAATATATTTATAGATGGGGTTGTAAAGAAAGTAAATGCGAGAGCCTTGCAAGAGGCTGGGAGTTAAAAGATAAAGATCAAACTTAAAGTGGAGTTGTCACATTGCTCTTTGCTGATTGACACTGGTGCTCTTGAGGGAGATTCTGAAGATAAGTGGCCAGAGATTGGTGGATGAATTTATGGTAGGGTGTGCATAAAGAAAAAATTAAAAGTGAATACAGGAATGGTAAGGTATGAGGAGTAACAAAAATATAGGTGATGAAAAGATTGGATATCAATTGGATATCAGATTGGAGGTGAGAGAGTATGAGAGGTGAATGTATCAAGATATTTGGTGGAGTGGACGTGTTGCGGATGGTCTATGAAGGGAGAGGTGAATACCTAGAATTGATGAGGGGAAAAGAGTGAGTGGTGCACTTCGGAGTCTGTGGAGACAAAGAACTTTGTCCTTGGAAGCAAAGAGGGGAATGTATGAGAGTATAGTTTTAACCAACACTCTTATATGGGTGTGAAGCATGGGTGATGAATGTTGCAGCGAGGAGAAGGCTGGAGGCAGTGGAGATGTCATGTCTGAGGGCAATGTGTGGTGTGAATATAATGCAGAATTCGTAGTTTGGAAGTTATGGAGGAGGTGCGGGATTACCAAAACTGTTGTCCAGAGGGCTGAGGAAGGGTTGTTTAGGTGGTTCGGACATGTAGAGAGAATGGAGCGAAACAGAATGACTTCAAGAGTGTATCAGTCTGTAGTGGAAGGAAGCGGTGTAGGGGTCGGCCTAGGAAAGGTTGGAGGGAGGGGGTAAAGGAGGTTTTGAGTGCGAGGGGCTTGGACTTCCAGCAGGCGTGCGTGAGCGTGTTTGATAGGAGTGAATGGAGACGAATGGTTTTTAATACTTGACGTGCTGTTGGAGTGTGAGCAAAGTAACATTTATGAAGTGGTTCAGGGAAACCGGCAGGCCGGACTTGAGTCCTGGAGATGGGAAGTACAGTGCCTGCACTCTGAAGGAGGGGTGTTAATGTTGCAGTTTAAAAACTGTAGTGTAAAGCACCCTTCTGGCAAGACAGTGATGGAGTGAATGATGGTGAAAGTTTTTCTTTTTCGGGCCACCCTGCCTTGGTGGGAATCGGCCAGTGTGATAATAAAATAAATAATAAGGAATGCTTTACATGTAATTAAGTTGATTTTGACAAAGGTAAATATATATCCTGGTATTAAGGACTTTTCGTCTGCAGCAACTAAACTGTCTTTGTAAAGCAAAAGAATAAGAAGCAGAGGAGTAGGCCTACTGGTCCATGCAGAGGAGTAGGCCTACTGGTCCATGCAGAGGAGTAGGCCTACTGGTCCATGCAGAGGAGTAGGCCTACTGGTCCATGCAGAGGAGTAGGCCTACTAATGGAAACAGGTCATCCACACTATGATTCACTTATACGTTCCTATCCTTAACAATTTACTCAAAAGCCGAAGTCATTACACTTGTCCTTGTTGCTAACAATTTTCTGATGTATGATCAGAGTTTTACATATAGTTAGATGGAACATACACAA
>NW_026504789.1:0-19972 GCF_026875155.1 Cherax quadricarinatus
GAGAAAATTTAAATAATATAAACAAAAATTATCTAAATTCTCATACACAATTTGTACAATATTAATTTTAATTAAACAATGGTGTGGGTAGAGTTTTAGATATGTGATGTATCGTGTACATATGTATGTATATATGTGTGTTTGTAGTAGTGTGTTTGTAGTGATGTATGTGTGTACACATGTATGTATATATGTGTGTTTGTAGTAGTGAGTTTGTAGTGATGTATGTGTGTACACATGTATGTATATATGTGTGTTGGTAGTAGTGTGTTTGTAGTGATGTATGTGTGTACACATGTATGTATATATGTGTGTTGGTAGTAGTGTGTTTGTAGTGATGTATGTGTGTACACATGTATGTATGTGTGTTGGTAGTAGTGTGTAGTGATGCATGTGTGTACACATGTATGTATGTGTGTTGGTAGTAGTGTGTAGTGATGCATGTGTGTATACATGTATGTATGAGTGTTGGTAGTAGTGTGTTTGTAGTGATGTATGTGTGTATATATGTATGTATATATGTGTGTTGGTAGTAGTGTGTTTCTAGTGATGTATGCGTGTACACATGTATGTATATATGTGTACTCACCTAATTGTACTCACCTAATTGTGGTTGCAGGGGTCGAGACTCAGCTCCTGGCCCCGCCTCTTCACTGATCGCTACTGGATCCTCTCTCTCTCTGCTTCCTGAGCTTTGTCATACCTCTTCTTAAAACTATGTATGGTTCCTGCCTCCACTACTTCACTTGCTAGGCTATTCCACTTGCTGACAACTCTATGACTGAAGAAATACTTCCTAACGTCCCTGTGACTCGTCTGAGTCTTCAGCTTCCAGTTGTGACCCCTTGTCCCTGTGTCCCCTCTCTGGAACATCCTATCTCTGTCCACCTTGTCTATTCCCCGCAGTATCTTGTATGTCGTTATCATGTCTCCCCTGACCCTTCTGTCCTCCAGTGTCGTCAGTCCGATTTCCCTTAACCTTTCCTCGTACGACATTCCCTTGAGCTCTGGGACTAGCCTTGTTGCAAACCTTTGTACTTTCTCTAACTTCTTGACGTGCTTGACCAGGTGTGGGTTCCAGACTGGTGCTGCATACTCCAGTATGGGCTTAACATACACAGTGTACAGTGTCTTGAACGATTCCTTATTAAGGTATCGGAACGCTATTCTCAGGTTTGCCAGGCGCCCGTATGCTGCAGCGGTTATTTGGTTGATGTGTGCCTCCGGTGATGTGCTCGGTGTTATGGTCACCCCAAGGTCTTTCTCCCTGAGTGAGGTCTGTAGTCTTTGTCCACCTAGCCTATACTCTGTCTGCGGTCTTCTTTGCCCCTCCCCAATCTTCATGACTTTGCATTTGGCTGGATTGAATTCGAGAAGCCAGTTACTGGACCACATGTCCAGCTCTCCAGGTCTCTTTGCAGTCCTGCCTCATCCTCGTCCGATTTAATTCTTCTCATCAACTTCACGTCATCTGCGAACAGGGACACTTCAGAGCCTATTCCTTCCATCATGTCGTTCACAAAATATCAAAAATAGCACTGGTCCTAGAACTGCCCCCTCTGGGACCCCCGCTCGCAACTGGCGCCCACTGTGATATTTTCGTCACGTACCATGACTCGTTGCTGCCTCCCTGTCAGGTATTCCCTTATCCATTGCAGTCCCCTTCCTTTTACGTGTGCCTGATCCTCCAGCTTTCTGCACTAATCTCTTGTGGGGAACTGTGTCAAAGGCCTTTCCTGCAGTCTGGGAAAACGCAATCTACCCAACCCTCTCTCTCGTGTCTTACTTCTGTTACCTTGTCATAAAACTCCAGGAGGTTTGTGATACAAGATTTGCCTTCCATGAACCCATGCTGGTTTTCATTTATAATCTTGTTCCTTTCCAGGTGTTCGAACCACTCTCCTCCTGATAATCTTCTCCATGACTTTGCACACGATACATGTCAGAGACACAGGTCTGTAGTTTAGTGCCTCGTTTCTGTTTCCTTTCTTAAATATGGGGACTACATTAGCTGTCTTCCATTTCTCAGGTAGTTGCTAGTTTCAAGGGATGTGTTGAAGATTGTGGTTAGAGGCACACACAGCATCTCTGCTCCTTCTCTAAGGACCCATGGGAGATGTTGTCCGGTCCCATCGCCTTTGAGGTGTCAAGGTCACTTAAGAGCTTCTTCACCTCCTCCTCAGTTGTTCGTATGTCATCCACACTTGTTGGTATATTCCCTCTTGATGTTCCCTTCTGTTCTGTCTTCCCACAGCCCTTCCTGTCTTACTGTAAAAACTTCCTAAATCTCCTGTTCAGCTCCTCACATACCTCCTGATCATTTCTTGGTGAGTTCTCCACCTTCTGTCTTAATCTGATCACCTGGTCTTTGACTGTTGTCATCCTCCTGATGTGGCTATACAACAGTTTCGGGTCAGTCTTGATTCTCGATGCTATGTCATTTTCATACTGTCGCTGGGCCTCCCTCCTTACCTGTGCGTACTCATTCCTGGCTCTGCGACTGATCTCCCTATTTTCGTGTGTTTCTTGCCTTCTGTACTTTTTCCATTCTCTATTGCACTTTGTTTTTGCCTCCTTACACCGTCGGGTGAACCAGGGGCTTGTTCTGGTCTTCCCGTTGTTACTGTTGCCCTTGGAATGAACCTTTCCCACTGCCTCCTTGCATTTTGTTGCTACATATTCCATCATTTCATTTACTGGCTTTCCTGCCAGTTCTCTGTCCCACTGGACCTCCCGCAGGAAGTTCTTCAACCCTATGTAGTCCCCTCTTTTATAGTCAGGTTTTTCCCATTCTACTCCTGTTATTCTCTCCACTTGCAGCTCTACTATATATTCAAAGCACAGAACCACGTGGTCGCTAGCTCCTAGGGGACTCTCATACTTGATGTCCTCAATGTCTGAGCTGCCCAGGGTGAACACAAGGTCCAATCTTGCTGGTTCATCCTCCCCTCTCACTCTGGTAGTGTCCTTAACTGTGGTGCATGAGGTTTTCCAGCACCACGTCCAACATCTGGCTCTCCATGTTTCGGGACCCCCATGTGGCTCCAGGTTTTCCCAGTCAATCTCCCTGTGGTTGAAATCCCCCATAACCAGCAACTTTGCTCTGCTGGAGTGAGCTCTTCTTGCCACCTCAGCAAGTGTGTCCACATTGCTCTGTTGCTCTCTTCATATTCCTCTCTTGGCCTCCTGCAGTTCTGTGTGGATTATACATCACTGCAATGACCACTTTGTGTTCCCCCGACTGAAGTGTACCTGCTATGTAGTCTTCTTTCTCCCTCTCATCATTCCTTCATTTTCTCGAATTTCCATCTGTTTTTACGTACAGAGCAACCCCACCTCCACCCCTGCCCCATTCTATCTTTCCTCATTCTGTATCCTGGTGGGATATGCATCTGTTATTAGTCTCATATTTTGTTCTGAACAGCTATATACTGGACTTCTCATTGATCTTTCTGCCATGTCCTCTTGTTTATTCGTTATCCATCTTGCATGTGTATACCAAACCTCAACTTCTGTCAATACTGTAACTGTGGTCGTGGAAACAGAGGATCGTTTATGTTGGTTTTGGATTGTCATGACCTTGGTGTCGTGGCTGGAGTCCTTCTCAGGTTTCTGGGGTGCCTGGTCCCTTCCATGGATCCTGGTTAATTCTCTCTCCTGTTCATTTCCTCCCTTTGGTCTCCTTTCGTTTTTGAACTCTCTCTTCATTTCTTCCTTTCGTCCTGTGATCTTCTCGCAGTACTCACTCCGAACTCCTGCTTGCCCTCACCTCTTCCTCCGCATGGATCTTGTTCAGTTAGCTGCCTTGAAAATTACTTGAAGGCCCGAGTCCTTTTTCTTTATCCACCCAAATTCGTCCGAAAATTTGCCACCTGTCAGTCCCCTCTCCCTATACACCTGCATGATTCTTCAAATTCCTTTTTCTCCCCTCCTTTGGCGTATTGTTTGTAGGTTTGTATGTAAATATGTTGTATATAAGTTTTGGTAGGATTTTTTGTTGGTGTTATGTACTCTTTTGTTTAATAAGTGTTTTATAGTGTGTTTGATGTATGTTATGTTCACATCATGTTTAAAGTTTTTTAGGTATAGTGTGTTTGAGTGATTTTTGTCACGTTTTATTTTTTTGGTATAGTGTGTTTTATATGTGTATTTACACAGTAATGGATATTTTTGGATATGTGTTTGTAGTGAGTGTATTACACATTATGTATATATGTTGTTGTATAGTTTTTTGTAGTGATGTATGCGTTACGACATGTATGCAAATAGGTGTGTTGGTAGTATGTGTTTTTTAGTGATGTGGTAGTGTACAAAAGATAGGTTTTGTATAGTTGTGTTAGTGATTGTATGTACACATGTTTATAAGTTTGTTGTAGTATGTTTGTTTATTGTATGTGTACACATGTATATATAGGTTTTTATGTTTTTTGTAGTGATTTATTTACACATTTTATAATGTGTTGGTAGTAGTGTTTGATGTTGTGTATTTACACATGTATTAATATGTTGTATATGGTTTTTGTAGTATTGTATTTACACATGTATGTATTTTTTTTTGAATAGTGTGTTTGTAGGGATTTTAATGTTACACATTAAGTAAATTTGTTGTTGGTATAGGTGTTTTATAATGTAATGACTCTTTATGATTTATGTGTTGTATTAATGTATATTGTAAACTGGTTTGTATATATTTTTGTAGTGAGGTATATTTCACATTATTATATATTTTTATAGTATATGTTACACAATAATTATATATTTGTTTGAGTGATGTTTATTTCTCATGATTATATAGTTGTGGTATGATTGTATGTACAAATTATGTATATATTTTGTTTTTGTTTAGATAACACTTGTGGTATTTATTTTGTTTGTAGTGATTGATATTTTACACAGATGTATATATTTGTGTGTATGATGTTTATTTACACAGTTTTTATATATTTTTTTTGGTTATTATATTTAAAAGTATGTATAATGGTTTGTTATGATGTATATTACACATGTATTATTTATGTTGTTTTGTAGATGTAATTTAGATTAATGAAAATAAACATCAAAAAAAAACTTGTATATCAACATAAATGCCAATAAAGAATACATAGTTTCCTGTAACAACTTCAGCTTGACTGACTTCTGTCCACCTCTGTCTCCGCTCTCAGCCTGGATGACTCGGCTCTCAGCCTGGCTACTCTCTGTCAGGCCTGGAAGTGTTGCAATACCATGTATTTTATGTCAAATTATGATTATTGCAGATGATAAAGATTATTATTATAACATAGAAACGTAAGTTCAAAAGTGTAGGTAATTTTGGATCATGTTAAAAACACTGGAATTACAACTATCAACACTTTTAATAAAGGAAAATGCACTGGGTTATTATATGTGGAAGACATATTGAAGATGTTTGTAGATAAGATTTTGATAACTAAAGTACCTGGAAAGCGAGAATACCTGGGAAGTGGGAAGGAGAACACTAGGACACAGATAGAATCCTGACAATTGAACCTGGAAAGATGGATACTTTGCTAAAGCCGAAATACCTTGGGGAATGAATGATAACATCTGAGGGACACAGATGATTCTGGACACATGGACCTGGTAAAAGCGAAGAATACCTTGGAGTGATGGGGAATAATCCTACGGACAGATGACTCCTGACACATAACCTGGAAAGATGGATACGTCTAAGCAACATTGGAAAGTGGGGAAGGGAAACATCTAGGGGACACAGATGGACTCCTGACAATGGACCTGAAAAGCGAGAATCCTTGGAGTGGGAAGGGAATATCTGGGCGACAGATGCACTCCTGACACATGGATCTGGAAAGATGGATACGTTGCTAGCAGACCGTGAAATGGGAACGGAGACATCTAAAACAAAGATGACTCCTGACACATGACCTGGAAAAAGCGAGAATACCTTGGGAAGTAGAAGGGAGATCATCTGAGGGACACATAACCTGACACATGAAACCTGGGAAAAGCGAAATAACTTGGGAAGAGGGAAGGTGAAATACTGAAGGCTGACACAGTAGATGCCTGACACATAACCTGGGAAAAGCCGAAATACCTAAATGGAAGGAAACATCGAGGGACACAGATGACTCCTGACACATGAACCCTGGGAAAGCGAAATACCTGGGAATGGAAGTATAGAACGACATGGTCACACGATGGCCTGGGAAAGATATATCTTTCTAGGCAACCGTGGAAATGGGAATGAACATCTGAGCAACACAGAATGACTCCGGACACATGACCTGAAAAGCGAGTATACCTTGAAGTGGGAAAGGAGATCACTGAGACACAGATAGATTCCTGGACACATGGACCTGGAAAACGAGAATATACCTGGGAATGGGAAGGTTTGAATATCTGAGCGACAGCAGTATTTCCTGACACATGGACCGAAAAGCAAATACCTTGGAATGGAAGGAGAACTTCTGAGACCATCCGATAATTCCTACACATGGACCTGAAAACGAAGAAGATACCTTAATGTAGGTAATATCTGGAACACAGTAATTCCTGACACATGGACCTGGTAAAACAGAATACCTTGAAATGGGAAGGAGATGACAAGAACAAGATTCACATAACAGGAGGAAAGCCACAAAAAACATAATGAGCGATGGTGACCTAAAGACGAGCCCTGCCTCCACTCAAGTCTGTAACGGACTGACATGCACGCAATTAATTTCTTATAAACACCTTTTTGCACTTTAAAAAAAGGGTTTTTTGCTCGACCCGTTATCAATTTTAATCCTTATACTAACCTTCTAAAACATTTTAAATAAGGGTTTTTTTACATAAGAAAGATTATTAAATAAGGAATCCGTAATCGTTGAATTTTGGGACTTACTGATTTCCTTACTTTTGGATTATTACAATGACATAACTTTATTTTAGCTACCTTTATTTTCCACTCTCCAATTTTGTTAAAAAAATAAAACATCGAAAAGAATGAACAATGTCTCGACCTATGAGAGTGAGAACAGCAGAGATCCTCCCCACAATCTAGCTACAATAACTTTGAGGAGGTGCTCGCCCCGAAGAGATCTTGATCCCCTTCCTTCTTTTCTTCGAATCTGATTTCCTTCTGTTCTCAACCACCACTCTCGCAAAACAGTTTACAACAAATAAACAAGCACTAATTATTTTCTTATTTACCATGACATTTAAATGAACGACAACGGAGCTCAGAGAACCATGGACCAATGATAATCTTCTCTCAAAACGACTGGAAAAATATCTTTGAATTACTATATATTTAATATGTAACATTACTTTTGATCTAAGCCAGAACATATACTGAAAACTTTACTCCTAAATCACTAAATGATTCTTTTCGGCAACTGCATATATGACAAGCTAACGAAAACATGACATGGTTGAAATTAAGGAGCACTGCTGAAGATAACCGCATAATGTTTAAATGGTTAAAGATATTATGTGTAAGGATATGACATTTTAGGTAAGGGATGTTAATGATTTTGTGATAATATAGTAATTGATGATTTATGTTTAATTGTGATTGTGTCATGATATTGATGGAATAATTTTCAACTTTGAAATTGTAAATACATGTGATGGGTGAGATGTTTTGAATATATTAAAAGGTTTGTGGTTTCTTGTTTGTAGGTGATTTATATGGATGTTGAGATATTAATTGTAATTATAGCTGATTTAATGATTAATTTTGGTGATGAGAGTTAAAAATTGCTTTGTTTATTCTTTTCTGTCCCCAATGTTCATGTTAAACAGTCTTCACAATGCTTTTTTCTTTCTTATTTTCATATTCATTGTCATTTCTCTTTGTGTTTTTTTTTCCATGTTAATCCTTTTCCCGTAAGCATGCGTATTCTTAAATACAATGCAAGGGTCACAAAATTTAGACCTAAAATAACACATCATACTCATCGAATCTATTTTTTCATCTACTCCTCGTATGAACAGTAATTTAAATTATTTAAACTGAAATATGTAAAGGAACTATGATATAACCACTCTCGAAGTTATGAGGGACTCATGACTAACCACAACTAACGAAGATAGGGGACCCATGATAACACCACACACGAAGTTAATAGTCTCAGATTAACCACAACACAAGTATGAGGACTCATACAACCACACACAATATAGGGACTCTATACCACACACGGAAGTTATGAGGACTCATAGTAACCACCAACGAATTATGAGGGACTCAAGAGTAACCACACACGGTAGTTATGAGGACTCATGAGTAACCACACACGAAGTTATGAGGGACTCAGGAATAACCTCTCACAATTTGAGGGACTCATGAGCAACCACACACGAAGTTATAACCTCAGGAATATCCACACCAGGATGTTATGAGGACTCATGAGTAACCACACACGGAAGTTATGAGGACTCAGAATAACCAACACTGAAGTTATGAGGGACTCAGGTAACCACACCACGAAGTTATAGACTCATGATAACCACACACGAAAATAATGGGACTCATGATAACCACACACAAATTATAGACTCATAATAACCACACACTAAGTTATGAGGACTCATGATAACCCACACATTAAGTTATGAGGGACTTATAATATCAAACAAGAATTATATGACTCATGAGTAACCACACAAGAATTATGAGGACTCATGAGTAAACCACACTTGAAGTTATGAGGACTCATAGTAACCAACCACACACTGAAGTTATGGGGACTAATGATAACCACACTCGAAATTTATTAGACTCATGAGTTACCACACATGAAGTTATTAGGACCATGAGTATATGCACACAGAATATATAGAGACATCATGAGTAACCACACATGGAAGTTATGAGGGACTTATGAATAACAACTCAAGGAAGTTATAGACTCATAGTAACCAAACATGGAAGTTTATTAACCTCAAAATAACTATCAAGAATTATGAGGGACTCATGATAACCAACCACACAGAATTACGAGACCCCTATAACCACACATATGAATTAGAGCTCATGAATAAACCACACACGGAATTATGAGAATCATGATAACCACTCACGAAGTTATGAGACTCATGAGTAACCACACATAAGTTATAGGGACTCATAGTAACCACACACAAGTTTATAGACTCATTAGTAACCACACACGAAAGTTTATAGGACTCATAAACCACACACGGAATTATAGGACTCACGATAACCACACAACAAGTTATAGGGACTCATGAGTACCACACACGAAGTTATAAGGACTCATTGTAACCACACGTGAAAGTTATGATGACTTATGAATAACCACACAAAAGTATGAGACTCATGAATAACCCACACATATAAGTTATAGGGACCCATGAGTAACCACACAAGGATTATAGGACTCATGAAATAACCACACAAAATTATGAGGACTCATGATAAACCACACATGAAGTTAAGAGGACCCATATTACCACACAAGGAAGTTTATGAGACTCATGAAATAACCACACAAACTTTATGAGGATCATATAACCAACACCAGAATTAGAGGGGACTCTATAACCCACCATGAAAGTGACCTTCTAAGGGCAAATCTACTCAAACAGATCCTGCAGATAAGCATAGTAAGGACATGCTGCATACAGATGTTTATCTCGACCCGCGCCAAACACAAGCAGAAAGCAGAAACTGAGAAGATGACAAAGGCGGAAAGAGGAAAGAGAGGATGAAAAGAAAACCAACAGGAAGCCCAGACACACAGAGATCAAATACAGCTCCCCTCACAACTTCCTATAAAGCCTCCCAACCAGTCAAACCCCAGTGCAAACCAAACACTCTAAACCAAAATACCCAGCCACATCCAAAGCCCCTACCCGCTGCATTAACAAACCAAACCCCACCTCCCACAGCAACCAACCATAGTTCCTTACAGGCCTCCCACTTCCCCAACCCAATACACCTCCAACCAAATCTTAGAAAAGAAGTTGAAGTTGGTATACAATGCAATGAAAACAATAAGTATGAGAGTGGCACGAAAAATCATGAAACATCCCCAACAAAAACACTCACAAAAACAAACTCACCAAATATAACAGATTCAATCTTTCATCCGATATCAAATACTCAGTAAGACAGAGACAGGAAGGGAGGAATTTGCAACTGCTCTTAAAAACCATGGAAGTTGAGAAAATGGAAGAATGGACGGCACGGGCGAAGAATAACTTAGTAGGAACAACCCAGTCTAGGGACATTAAGGTGATAATTGCAGTAATGTTATACCCACCCACAGAAACTGCAGATGCCAAAAAAATACGATGAGAGCAACAAGCAATTGCGACACACTAGCCAGGTGGCCAGGAGAGCACCATGGGAGCAAAATTACTATTATGGGTGGATTTCAATCAACAGAGATTCTGGGAAAACCTGGCCCCTTGAGTCCCGAACCATGGAGAAGCAAAGATGATGGATATGGTACTGGAAAACCTCATGCATCAACATGTTAGAGACATCTACCAGAGAGAAGGAGAGATAACCAGCAATAACTGGACCTTTTGTTCACCTCGAGTATTCTGACATCGAGAGATCATATTAAACCCTGGAGGCTACTGAATCATGTTTCTTCTCCACTACAATTAGCTCCAAGTGAGTACACAGGAATAAGGTGGAAAAAACCAAACTACAAAAGGGGGAACAACTCAGCTGAAGGAACTTCTTCAAGACATTCATGAAAGGGAACTGACAGAAAACCAGTACAAGATATGATGGACTATTCCAACAAATGCAAGGATGCAGAGGAGAGATTTGTTTCCCCAGGAAACAGAAAAAATGAAAGAACAGAACGAGCCCTTTTCACCAAGTGTTGGTAGAGCAAAAACTACTGTATTAGAAATGAAAATACAAACAAGAACACAGAAATAAAAATTTCCGAAGAGCCAAAAACAATATGCACAGATAAGAAGGAGCTCACGGCAATACAAAATGACAAGCAAATCGAAAGTAAAGACTGACCCAAGCTGTGTACGCCACATCAGAGGAAAAACATCAAGTCCATAATCAACTGAGAAGTGATGGGAACCACTAGAACACCGAGTATTAACGCACACAGATTTAAAGAAGATTTACATGGAAACCATAGACCCAGAAATCAGAGCAGGTCACTAGCATCTGAATGAGTACATAGTATCCAAGAGAGTGTAGAAGCTCTATGCAACTGACACCTCAAAGCGTGGACCCAACACCATCTCTCCATAGGTCCTTAAAGAGGAAGCAAATATTGATTACCATTAACAAAAACTTCACACATCATTTGAAACTGGTCAACTTCCCCAGGTAGAAATGGCATATAATGAAAAGAACCAATACCAAACACACGTAATTATGAGGACCATGATATCCACACTTGGAATTAAGGACTCATATAAACCACAACATATAGTTATGAGGATGCATGAATAAACACTCAAAGTTTTAGACTCATAATAAACCATCAAGTATAGACTCATGAATACCACACACGATTATAGGGACTCAATGTTACCCGAACGAAGATAGACTCATGTAACCAACTCATTTTTAGAATCAGTTAAACCAAACAACGGAACTATAATACCATAAAACTCCACAAGAAGTTGAGGATTCATGAGTAACCCATCACGGAATTATAGACTCTGTGTATCCACTCACGGAATTATAGAGACTCATGTATAACCACTCAAGAAGTTTATAGGGACTCAATAACACAACATGGGGATGTGAAGAGACTCATGATAACACACATAAGTTATATTAAGTCTCATGAGAACCAAACATGGAAGTTATAGACTCTGGAATAAAACCACACTGGAATTATGAACTCAGGAGTAACCACACAAGGAATTAGAGGAATCATGATAACCACACATAAGTTATGACTCATGAGTAACCACACATGTAGTTAGAGGACTCCATGCATAACCACACATAAAGTATTGGATCCATATAACTCACTAGAAATTATGAGATTCATGATAACCGCACATGGAGTTATAGGGACTCATGATAACCACACAAGTATTATATGAACCCAGAGTAAACCACATGGAAATATTAAACCCATATAATAATTAAAGTATTATATTGATCATATATCTCCATAATGAAATGTAGAATAATATCTTTAAGCCACAATACCGTGACTGATCATACAACACATAACCCCTATGTGAGACTTATCGACACGACTTTCGGCCGACTAGACTATAAACACTGCTTAACACTTATGTTTAAGCCAACATTACTAGATTCAAGAAAAGATTTTATAAGCCAAATCAACAAATTATTAATAGTTTCTTTAAAATCTGAACTGGTTGCAAAATTTTCTTGTCTTTAAATTCTCATACATTACATTCGATGGTAGTAAGCACATAGCAACAGTTAGCAACTTTATCCGTACTTTTGTCGCCTAAACATAGCTTCTTCTTCAGTCGAATACAGAAATTATCAGGAACATAAAATGTATCGATTTATCAGCCATCACCCTTGAAGTCTATTATTTGAGGCTGTGATCCCACACCTGAGATTTCATTCACATATCAGATCATATGTAGATAAAGCACAATCGAGACTTAAATACGTCGAAGAGAGTGCAATATTGTAAGTAGTAGTGAGAATTACCACTGAGAGTCATGTCCCTCTCAATCCAACAATTCTCACTAAAAGGTGTCCATGTTTCCTTACCAAGATCATGTGTTGCAGGTCTGACATATAACTTGACCTCTCAGTCTACATTCTCATTACTAATTTACTACATAATTCGCCTAAGAACCTTCTGTGTAGCAAACTTTCGAAATAAAAGTTGCCTAAATGTTCCTATGATCTTACCTACCTACCTTCCTATTAATACCTGTTTGCTGTTCATTATCGATTTTACAATCACTACTTCACTTGATAATCAAAACATTGAATAACATTGATGATCACAATCAAGCATGTAACTAACTCTTCATCTATTAAATACTTATTGAACATTCCTCATAAAACCAAATTTTACATACGTAGTCTGCTTCACACTTAATGTATTGTATATTGTGTGGGATTGTTGGTGGTATGTGTTGGTGACTGATGGCGATTGGTGATGATGCTTATTATATTACTTGACGTAATTGTGATAGGATTTGAGTGATTGTGGTTTGTGATTGTAGTTTATGATTTAATGGTTATTTTGTATATGTTGGTTGTAGTAATGGATGCTGATACGTATTATTGATATGATTGTAAGACGATCCGACGATTGATAATGTTTTTTGATTTGATTTAGTTTATAGTAGTTATGTAATTGTTTTTATATGAAGTGTTAGATTTTATATTGAAAGAAGGTTTATGTTATGAATGGGATTAATGAGTTAAAATTCTTTAAATTAATTATTTTATATTGTTATTAAACATAAATACACTTAAGAAATACCTATATAACATTCGATGAATGCTTCCACTCAGTTGCCTAAGTTGTTCAATTTTCACTGTTTATTTGATTGACCTACTTACTTTATCCAATTCCACTTCATCTTTATTTTCCTTACCAGTCAACCATATCCCCATACAGTCCATCCATATGTTGCATACTATTATTTTTTGTTACTTTCTTTCACCTTTTCTGCCCCATACGTGTAGCTGCTCAAGTATGGAACAGGTGTAGTACTCAGTATAAGAAAGTTTTCTGTTGATGAGCTCGGTTATATGTTAAAAGATAAGTTTTTTTCATAAAAATAACCTAAACAAGATGCTTGGTTAATATACCATGCTTGTTTTAATTTCTTTCACAGATGGATTTTTTTTTAAACTGAATGATATGTGTTGTGGAGTGTAAATTTAATACAGATGATCTAATACAAATTGGAATTTCTCCATTTCTTTTTTCCTAGACACAGTTTCTTTTGGAAATCCGAACAGAAGTTGCAAAAATTGGTAAATGAATTTTGAAGAGTATCAAAAGTAGAAATTGCAATTGTATATCAATAGATTAGCAATTGATGAGAATATAAAAAATCTAGTAATAAAAGACTGATAATATTCAGGAAAAGTATGGAGAACAAACAATTAAGATATCTTTGATTCTTTCAATCGCTCAAGGTGAGGTACCACAGAACTGACGATGAATAGGCGGTATCAGTAAGCTTCCATGAGCAAAAAAAAAATGATAATGTACCAATATTCTACCAACACTGATGTAGGTAAGCATGGATTAACATTGTGAGTCTGAGGCACAGAGTTTTTATGTTTTTGATTTTGTGAATTTAGGCTTAAATCGAGTTGAAATTAGTATTTGTACCAGTAGTGAAGTAGTATATCAGAGATGATGAGTGCGCTAGTGGTTTAAGATATTTACGAGGGACAAAATATATGATGATGATGTGACTTTCACACTACTCACAATATAGACAAAAATTTACATTCTAATGAACTATTAAAAAATTAACATAAACTGAGATAAATAAAACACAAAGAAAGAAAAATTTAGATTCATTTCAACATAATAGAAAAGTAAAAATTCTACAAGAATCCACTTAAAAGACTCAAGAAAATATATCACATAAAATCAAATAGAAAATTAAAGTCAAATAAAACAAGCACAATAAAGTAAGCAGCACCAATTATTACGACATATTGACTTATGTAAATAAAAACACAGATGATTCTCAGCGTACTGTATCAATATACAGCGTGCAAAAAACACAGTATAAATGAAATGACCTCACTGATTAATAGAGTACCTATCTGGAGTCTATACTAGGAAGTCCGATCAACGCCCTCGATCCGGCCACTACTACCTCCCGTGGATCAAGACTTGATCAACGTACTGTTTCTGCTTGCCGCACCAATCAACGTAAGAAGCACAGTCCGGCTTTCCGGCAAACCGTCTTTTAGGTATCTGTCCAGCGCCCCTTTAAGACAACCAGGTCTTCCCTATTGTCCCTTATTGCTTGGAGCGTTGAATACATCTTGCCCCGACACTCATTTTTCTCTCTTAGTGTACATGACCCCCTACTTTCCCTGGTATGTTCTATCGCCTGCCAAGTCTTTCTTTCGTATGGATATTCTGTGTGCATATTATGACCAGTCCCTCCAAATCTTCCAGTGTATTATATATATCTCTCTCGCCTGCTACTCCATGATACAATCAAGTGCTCCAGGTCTCCCATAGTTAAGTGTTTTGATGAAGCTTTTACGTCATATAGGTTTCTCTCTGTACATCTCTAGCACTGCATTTTCACCTGCCTTGAATTGGGGATGGTACTAACAGAGGTATCCCAGCCTAAATGAATAATTGATTTAAAAAGGATCACATTGGCGTAGCATCTCTGTTTTGTATGTTTCCATTAGCCATCCATCTTTTCCTACAGATGTGATTGAGCATGTTTGTCATGAATAGTCTCGACATTATCACTCCCCCGTCCTTCACTTTACTTTTCCGTTCTTTGTTGTTGAGTTTGTAGTATACTCATCCTAGTTATTTATTCCTCCATTTTCATAAATACGAGTAGTAATTTGTCGTCATTGAGAATCATATTGATCCTCCACTGCCCATTGAAAACCTTGTTTATATCTCTTGGAGATTTCCGTTACCTCGTGATGACACTCCTCATACAGATCCTAATATCCGGCTGCAAAAATATCATGCTGTTTACATACTTCAATATCTGATATGAAATAAGATCAATAGAACTGCAATAATTAAAAAATTGAAGTAGATAGTCCATAACATATTATGAAAAGGCACAAGGATAAAAATCCACTGAACTTGATCTACAATTGTTGGAAGGTTGATGCCAAGTAGAAACATGAACACGACGTACACAAGATATGAGAAGGATAAATTTTCCGAAAGAGGATTATAAAAAATACTTGGACTCTAATGAGACACAGAATTTGGAAATTATTTATGCTTATTATTAAGGTACCTAGACGTGAAACCTAATTAAGAATGGAACTGACCAACATACAGCATCAAGAAACAAGTTATCAGGCCCTCGTGACTTACCTGGCAAACCAATCATTTAAAAATGGATTCAAAGGGTTTCAACCACTGTATACTCATGCTTGTGTTCTCTAGCCAGTACCGTCTTGCCTGTCACCATTAATAGCCTTTCTCTCTTCTCCTTTTCACTCTGCTTGAGGTTTTTATCGATTTACTATAGCTAGTGCACTTCTGCTGTCGCTCTTGCCGCCTACTCATTTGTTATTCACTGCGTCATGTAATTTTCTGCTGCCAAATGCACCAATATCTTGCAAAAGTCTTCCAAAATCCCTCATACCTTCTGTACCTTGAATGGCTTCCCGTACCCCTGAACAGTTACAGCTACTGTCGTTGGACTATTTCAATCCCCGTCCGTACCTTTTTGTTCAATCTCGTTCATGACGATTTTCGGGATCAATATACGTTCTTTGTTGTATCTCAGATGGTCTGCAGCCTCCCACACACACTATAAAAATGCTTGCATATCTCCTTGAACCTACTTAAAAGCCTCTAGCACATTATACTTAAAACACAAAATATACAGGAGATTTATACCATCCCCCTCTTTCCTGCCCCTACTTATTCCTGCCTTTTGGTCCAAACAGTCCTATACAACCATCATCACACAGGTAGGCCTCACCATCTTATGTTGACACTGACCTAGGCAGTAATGACTGACTACCACCAAAACTCATCACACGTCGTTGGAAATCTGATTCCCTCCTCCTCCTACATAACAGATCTTCAGTCCTCTAGGTAGTCTAAAAACATCTACTCCTACGCAACCTCGAAAAACGAAGCAATAAATGTCTACACTACAGTAGTACATAACAATTAAAATACAACAACTACAGCTTCTCCTATTCACATAACGAATCGCCTAGTACATTGAATGGTTTCCTCCTCGTACAAGGAAATGGTAGGACTATGATCATGTACTGATAAAAATCATGCACAATCAATCACAAAGCAATGCCTTCTTTTCTGTGCATAAATTGTCAATGACTTTTAAGTTTACTGCAGTAATTGGGCCTACTGTTTTTCAACAACACAGCACTATAACTATTATCACTTTGCAAAACATAGCTGTGTTAACCAAATTCACTTTACATTTGAAGTGATACAAAAATTTAAAGTACCTGTAGAGTAACAATTCAAACACCGATCTATGATTTCAATTAACCCTCCACACATACTCATAACTTTGAATCTCTACTTCTCAACGAAATTATTCATAAGAAAACCCTTTCACCGTAATTATCAATATAATCAGAACATCAGAGAATGTCTTTATGTGTGTACGCTTGAAAACTATGTCCACTGACTCGCATGATACAGTGAAAATATAAAAAATAACTTCCTCTTCCATCCACCCATTCACCACATCACAATTATTTTATTCTACTCAAAATCTGCTGAATTTGCTCAGTACATTACCCTCGTAGAGATTCATGCCCCTTTTCCTAACGTTAGAAAAGTAATTTGCATAGCTCCATGGTGTGCTGAGCCAACGCACCAAGCTTTTAAACCAATTTAAAATACACTTTCAAAGTCTTCATCATTCATATTGTTTTACTTCATTTCTGGTCCAGGATCTTCTCCCAACCTCCTTCACCACAGAATCTCTAACTGCACAGTAGATATCTTGAATTAATAGCACAAAACACTTGCTTATTACACCAATTGTTCTATAACATAATAATCGACTCAAGCAAAGCACATAGGTACACTAAATTATTGTTTATATTCACAGAAAATTTTTTTATTATTTTTAAATCACTTTCCTAAATCATTAAATGTCACATCCAAAAATTCATCAGTTAATACAATTTATTAATACACCTAATAAAAAGTTTTACTAATTATATTTTATAATTATTCTCTTTTAAATATTGACTCTCCAAGTTTCAAATGTGAATTATCTTCAAATTTATAATTTCCCACGATCTAGCCTCCATTAACGCTTTTGAATGCGTAAACATAAATAAAATCTGGCTCCTAAGGTTAACAACCTGCCAGTCCAAGGCATAAATTACCCACACATAAACCACCCTCACCCCTTGTCCTCACATTAATTGTGAGTAATAGTATCAACGAAGGGAACACAACAATCTTATATATAAAATATATATTAATAGTGAATTAAGATAATCAGAATACACCCTCCTCTACATACTAAATCACTCTCCAATACTCATTTACTCACTCACAATACTCACTAGACTCTGCAACTAGTGAGTAAAACAAATATATATAGAATGAGGCTTAAACACCCCCACCACTTTCCTCCATGCCTACTTACCTGCAGTCCAAACTTTATAATAATCTCCAAAACACATGGCCCATGCGCACACTGGACTAAAAGGAAAATCGTGAAACATACAACAATAAATAATCAATGTCCTAACTTGGCCAAAAATTATCACCCACATACCTAACTAAACCAGACGACTTGACTAATAACTACACCTTTCCTTGCTCCAGTTTCTGTCATGGCTGCTCTTCAGGCTAACACGAAAGCGTCAGGTTTTAGAAACCCGGAAACTGACATTATATAGGACTTTTCCCCTCTATAAACATTTTTTAACATATACTGATAATTAATGGTCCTTCACCTTTTTTAATCCTAATCAACTTCTTAACGCTATCCGTAACACTATATGTTTAAGCATCAACACTACTCCTTTTCACTCTTAGTCAAACAGCATCAAGAGTAAATTTACTTCTCTGGCTTTTAATCTTCCCCATCAATGCAAGAACGAAAGTCACGTATTTACAGTAAAAGTATGGCCCTTTACTCCGTTTCTCTTCAGCTTCCAGACCTTCATGAATCTCCACCTCACAACGAACACATTAGTAAAACTAATTTGTTAATTGTCGCCCCAATTTTTACCGGCTCTCTCATGCTTCCTTAATTGCCGCCTCCTTCCGTCTTTCCTACGCTCTTACTTTTAAATCTCGCTCCTTTGAAGTGATTGTATTTTTGTTGTTTCTTCCGCACTTCCAAATGAAAACGCCATCTGCCTCCTACAACTTTTACTTACCACTTGAATTCTGCTGCATGAACGAATTCTGTTTCAACCTCTTCACCTACTAACTCATTGTATTTTACGAACAATGATGTAACAAGATAAGTATTTAAAGTGGAGCGCGCCATGCACGGGTAATGGCTCAGCCAAGAACTGCTGTGTGTGGCCTGCCCTTCACAATACCCAACTGCCCTTAAGACTCGCTTGAGGTGCGTTTATTCTCTCCACTTGCACTCTACTATTATTCAAAGCCAGAAACCACTGTCGCTAGCTCCTAGGACTCTCATCGTGATGTCCGCATGTCAGAGCTCCCAGGGTAACACCAGGTCCAATCTTGCTGTTCTCCTCCACTCATCACTCGGTAGGTCCTTACATTTGGTCATGAGGGGGGGTTAGGTTTTCAGCACCACGTCGCAACATCCTGCTCTCCATGTTCGGAACCCCCATTGCTTCCATTTTCCCTTCAATCTCCCGTGGTTAATCCCCCCATAACCAAACTTGCTCTCTGATGAGCTCCTTCTGCCACCCAGCAATGTGCCCTCCAATTCTCTTTCTCTCTTCATATTCTCTCTTGCCCTCCTCATTCTGTGGTGGATTTTTCATCACTGCAGATGACCACTTTGTGTGCCCCCCACTGAAGTGTACCTGCTAAGTAGTCTTCTTTCTCCCTCTCATCATTCCTTCATTTTCTCGAATTTCCATCTGTTTTTACGTACAGAGCAACCCCACCTCCACCCCTGCCCCATTCTATCTTTCCTCATTCTGTATCCTGGTGGGATATGCATCTGTTATTAGTCTCATATTTTGTTCTGAACAGCTATATACTGGACTTCTCATTGATCTTTCTGCCATGTCCTCTTGTTTATTCGTTATCCATCTTGCATGTGTATACCAAACCTCAACTTCTGTCAATACTGTAACTGTGGTCGTGGAAACAGAGGATCGTTTATGTTGGTTTTGGATTGTCATGACCTTGGTGTC
>NW_026504790.1:0-10839 GCF_026875155.1 Cherax quadricarinatus
TGAGACAAAAATCTCAAAAAAAGACAGGTTTTTTGACTACCACTCACTACTTTGTGATCGTCAATAGGCTTCGGGAAAAGGTTACTCTGCTGCTGATCTGTTGTTAAACCTCTCCACTAAGTGGCACCAGTCACTGGATGAACCCAAAAGTCAGCTGTGTGGTAGCACTGGACATTGCTGGCACTTTCGGACCAGGTGTGGCACCAGGGCCTCTTAGCAAAACTTCAAGCACGGGGAATTGCAGGCTCTACACTATGTCTCCTCAGTGATTACCTTCATGGTAGATCTCAAGTGTAGTTCTCAATGGAACGGAATCAGCAAGACACCCTATGGGCAAGTTTCCACAAGGAAGCGTGCTGGGTCCATTGTTATGGAAGTCTACTTCAACGACCTTCTTCATCTCATCCCGGGAATCACATGCATATCCCGACGACTGACACTGACATTCACTTATCCAAGAGAAGAAATGCCAGCTCTCTAAGCTACATCAATCACCAGCTGAGAGCTAATCAGCTTGGGAAATAGAGGGCCCAAAGTAACATTTGCACCTGAGAAACGCAAATGATGATCGTCTCTAGGCACCATAATGGTAATGCTGGTGCAGTAGTAAGGATGAAGGGGAGGATGTTGGCACCTGGAGAAAAAGTTGATATCCTTGGGGTGAAATTTGACTCCAAACTAACAATGAAGAACCATGTGTAAATTTTTGCAAACAAGGCAGCCAGGAAGCTTACAGCACTTGGGCCGTATCTCCATCTGCTTGACAGTAGGGGTTGCAAGATCCTGTACGAGGCACAAGTACGCTCGCACCTTTGGGTATGCTCCACTTTCTTGGTTTGCCTGCCCCCCCCCTCTCATCGGGCGACTGTTTTGACAGAGTAGAGAACAGAGCAAGACGTCTCATCTCTCGCCGGGACCCATCCTGGATAGATCTGTCATTTCAGCAGAGCTTTCAACATAGGGGGGATGTGGGGGGCCTTACTGTTATGTACAAGGCCAATATTGTCAAAAAAACCAAACACTTGGATCCACTTCGAGGACAGCGTGAAACAAGCTTTTATGCCACAAGATGGGCAGAAAGCAGCAACTTCACTCTGGCTGTACCCTTTCCAGAACATACTCCATCTGAGATCATCATACCAGGATGACTCGAGTATGGAAAACACATTCGTACGGATAATGATGTCAACGAATAAAGTCGTTGGATCAAATGAAAATCTGGCCCACAAAATGGCCCCCCAACTTCATCCTGTTTCCTATTTTTTTTGCTCATAACAATAAAAATGTTTTTTCAAATGAGTGATGTAGGAAAACAGCTTTTAGCTTTCCTTTAAAAAGTTAGGAATTTTAAACCTTGTAAATAGCTGTCAATAAAGCTGGGGATCATTAACCTTGTAAAACCCTTTTGTAAAAAAAAAAAAAAAAAAAAAAAAAAAAAAAAAAAAAAAAAAAAAAAAAAAAAAAAAAAAAAAAGGGGAGAAGAGAAGGGGAAGAAGGAGAGAGAAAAGGGGGAGAGAGAGAGAGAGAGAAAAATAGAGAGAAGAGAGATAGAGAGGGGGAGAGAGAGGGAGGGGAGGGGGGGTGTTCCACAAACTTTCTAAATTAACTTGCTACGATTTTTTGGGGGGGAAAAAAATCTGTTAGTGACAAAGTACTCCCCTAAAAACCCACAAGAAAGTAACCCAAAACTCCTCCATCGAAGGGGAAAAAAAATTGGCAATATCAGTGATTTTTAAGTGTGGTATGGGGAACGATATGGTGTGAGTGGGGGGACAGCGCGGCCTAGGAGTACGTCACTTTGGGGCCTTCACAGTGACCCTCTAACATTATATTCTTTTGTCAATTTTACTAGCATCGGGTTTGCATTATAAAAAACGTGACGGGTACAAGGGCAACATATGTTTTGGGTGAAAACTTTCTTCCCTTAGGGGGAAAAAGGGGGATAGATACGGGTTTTTAAATTAAGTGATAGCGAGAAGGCAACATTTTTTGCTACCCGGGCCCACAAAACCTGCCCTCACAACCCCCCCGGGTTATAACCCCCCCACCCATGATACCACCCCCCCACTCTCTCTCCCCTGTGAACTTAATTGCAAATCTACAAGCCTCCTTGAGATAAACTTACATCGAAAAATAGCAAGAATATCTATGCTTTTCTGGCTATTGCCCCAGTATTTTACTCCCAGTTTTTTTGTGGGTATACCACAAGGGAAAAAAATTTCTTTTTAAATTTGAAAGGGAACCAATTTTTTCCCAACTACTGTCACAGGGATTGCATTCCAGAAGAAGAATTTTTTTTGCAGCCGGGTTGAAATTTCAAAAAATTTGAAGGATATCCAAAAATCCTGTGGTTAAAGTGGAACAAGCCGGGGAGCTACAGGGGGAAAGATTCAGAAGTCCTACCTCGGGGACCCTGTCCAAAGATCAAGATTTGCCCCCCTTGGGCTTTTTTTTGAAAAGTTGCAGCTAAGAAAAACCTTTCACGGGGAAAAGCATTCATGAGCCCCTTCAAATCAAAGAAAAACCCCAAGCTTTTGTAAAAAGGCCATTTGAAACCCTTTACATCAAGGGACGTAAGCTGCTCAGCTAAATGGAAAACACTATTGACAAAGACGGAAGTCCCACACTGAGCTTAACTGGGGGAAAATAATTGGGGAAATTTCTGTCACCCAAACGGCCCCACAAAATTTACAGAATTCAGAACACAAAACCTTTGGGGAAATTTTCTAAAACAATCCTTGACCACCACAGAGGGAACAAATCTTTTCCCCCAGCAATAAAGGGAAACCCTTGGGGATTTTTTAATTCTCCTACATTTGGGACTCTCTGTTTCACCACTGCCACCCAATAGCCCGTGCACATCCCCACTCTGTCCTACACCTTTCACCCAAAAACCCCCCCTTTCCCCCCAAAACCACAAAATTTTCCCCAAAAAATCTGGCAGCAGGGGCTTCATCGGCAAGTTTGAGTCAGGAGTTTCTCCCCCCAAGTTTGGGTTTGCAGTTAAAAATGGGGGAAAAACTTACTGCACCTGATCACCTACTGCCCCCAAAGTATGAACAGCGGGGGACACATCTGTCAGAACGGGTAAGGACTGGGTAGAGGACGGGGAAAGGATGTGGAGGAGGAAACATCACACCCCGTCTCACCCCCCACTAACACAGCCCCAGGGGCAGAACCTGAGGAAAAAATCTGCAAAACACAGGAGGTCAAGAAATCATAGTCCACCCTCCCAGGATTTTAGGCTGTGCACTCACTTTTAAACGGGAAGGGGGCACACCCCCAGGGGGTGCCCCTTCTTTTGCCCTACCCCAACCCACCTTACATCCCCTACACAACCCCACCTCAAACGCCCCAAACATCATGGGGAAGCCATTTCTACAGCATCCTGTCGGCCAACTTTGGGGGTTTTTCATTACCAATGTTGGAAAAGCTCACCATAGTTTTTTTTGAACACTCAAAGTCCTGCCCATGATACCCTTTTTGTTAAAAAACATTTTTGGGGGATACAGGACCCCAAGAAAATTTTGCAAAAATTGCTGGTTTTCCCCCCAACCCCCTCATTTTTTAGAAGAAAGGCGGAAAGGGAAAGGAGGAGGTTTGCAGTGTGCTTCTCAAAAAGGTTCATGCCCATACATTGATTTTTGCCCCCCCTACTCATCTTAAAAAGATTTTGTTCCAGCTATGCAAAAACATAGTTCCTTTCTGAATTACATGTGCAATGTACAAAACCTCAGTGGCAACATGCAGCCCCCCATCAATTTCCCTAAGGGGAAAATGTTGACTCCCTTCTGCTACAACACAACTGAAAAAAACCCCCAATATCTAATTTTTGGGTTAAACCTAAACCCAAACCCCTTACAGAGGGATTTTGATGACCTTCTTGCAGTATTTTGACATGAAAAAACTTTGTTGTTTTCCCCTCCCTCACATTTCGGGGCCCTTTCCCTTGCCCCAAGTAGTGATGATCTGGAAAAGGGCATAGTCACTTGTAAACCCCCTCGGCTACGGGGGAATTGTCAACCAAAAGGGCCCTTTTTTTACAACACTAAAGGGACCCCAACAGAACGGGGTTTGAGGGTCCACCCACAACCTGGCTAGGGGAAAGAGGCAATTGGCCAGCCCTTTGTGTGAGCCGCCACCCCCGATTGGAATGCCTTCTCCAACGGATGCTGACAACCAAGGAAAGCCTTAAACTGGACAATCCTTAATCTAAAACAAGAACACATTCCTCACGGCCAAAAATGGGGAAGAAGCCTACGGGATCAACCTTTTTTGGTTTTCGTTTAGAGGGGCCCTGCTACTCCCTAAGTACAAAGCATTTTAAAGATATAAGAGACTTCTCCCACCTAAACGGGAATTTTTGCACAGGCAAGTTATGCAGGCATATGGTTTGACATTCAAAAGGGGGGCCATTGCTAAATGGAAGGGGACACAAAAAAAAAGGCTAGCATCAGGTGGGGTGGGGCCCCCAAAAACCTGGTGGTCCCGGGTTTAAAGGGACAGAAAAGGGTTTAACCCTGCCTGTTTTAACCCTTATTCCCCCTCTAAATCGACAGGAGGGGGCCCAAACCTCTACTAGTATTTCAAGAAAAGGGGAGACCTCTTTGCTGAACACTTTGCTACCAAAATGAATTTCCTAAACCAGAAAGGGACCCCCCCTTGGGCTACTGCAAGAACTGTGTCAAAACTGTCAGTGGGACAATAAGGGCAGGAGGAGGTGATTTCCTTTTTTAAAAATCGCTGGGGGCCCCAGACAAGTTGGGGCCCAAGATTGCTGGGGAAAATTTTGAAACCAAACAAAGGCAGCCCCCTTAACTCAAAATCTTTTCACCCTCCCTTTAAAACGGGAGTAAATGGCCCTCTCTAGGGAAAGAGGCAAATGAAAGTCCCTGTTCACAAAAAAAAGAGCAAAAGCAGAATCAGCAACACAGACCAGTTCACCCCTGCCCAATCCGGGTTAAGATCCTTGAAAACAAAAACTCAAGACAAATGACAGATTTTTTTTGGACCCCACTCGTACTTTGTGATCGTCAAATGGCTTCGGGAAAGGTTACTCTGCTGCTAAATCGGGGTTTTTAAAACCTCTCCATAAGTGGCACCCAGTCACGGGGAAAATGAATCCAAAGTGTTTTTTGGTAGCTTTGGGACATTGTTTGCGTTTTTCGGGGGGGTGGGCCCCGGGGGCCTCTTAGCAAAACTTCAAGCACGGGAAAATTCCCAGGCTCACGCTATGTCTCCTCATTGATTACCTACAGGGTTTAGATCTCTAAGTGAAAGTTCTAAAGGGAAAGGAATCACCAAAGCCCATCCTTTTGGGGAAAATTTTCCCCACAAGGAACGTGTTTGGGGACCATTTTTTTATGGAATGTCACGTAAAAGACCTTCTTCACCCACCCCCAGAATCACAAGCATATGCAAGGGCCCTGTACACTGCTTTTTACTTACCCCAAGGAAGAAAGGTCAGCTCCCCCTAAGCACATCAATCACCAACGAGAGCATATCATTTTGGGGGAAAAATAGATGGCAAGTAACTTTTTGCACCTGGGGAAAAACGCAAATGATGATCATCTCTGGGAAACCATGAGGGTTATGCTGGGGGCATAGAAAGGATGAATGGGGGAGGTTGGCCCCCGGGAAAGAAGAAGTTGATTTTCCTTGGGTGAAATTTGACTCCAAAACAAACCATGAAAAACCAAATGTTGAAAAATTTGCAAAAAAAAAGGGCAGCCGGGAAACCCTTCCCGCACTTCGCCGTATCTCGCATCTCTTGACAGTTTTTGGGGTTGCAAGATCCTTTTACGAGGCGCAAGTTTTGCTCCACCTTGAGTATGCTCCACTTTTTGGTTTTTCCTGCCCCCCCCCCCTCATCTGGGGATGCTTGACAGAGTAAGAACAGAGCAAGAAAGTCTCATCTTCGCCTGGACCCTCCCCGGATAGATCTGTCCCTTTTAGCAGAAACCCTTAACATAGGGGGGATTTTGGGTTGGGCCCTTTTTTTTTATGTACAAAAACCCAAAATTGTCCCAAAAAACCCCCTTGGATTCCCCTTCGAGGAAAAAGCGTGAAACAAACTTTTTTTGCCACAAGACGGGGAGAAAACAGCAACTTCACTCTGGCTGTACCCTTCCCAGAACATCACTCCATCTGAGATCATACAAAACCCCGCATGACTCGAGTATGGGAAAACATTCGTACCATAATTTAAAGTCAAAGAGAAAAGTTTTGTTGATAAAATAAAATGCTGGCCCACCCGAAAGGGGGTCCCAATTCCAAACCCCCCCCCCGGGTTTTTCCCACTTGTTTGTCTTTTAACAAAAAAAAATGCTTTCAAATGAAACTGAAAGTAGGTTTAAAGCTTTTACTTGCCAAAAAAATTTGGGAATTTCCTTTTAACCCGTAAAAAGCTTGTCAATAAAAACTAGGGAAACCCACCTTGTAAACCCTTTTTGTTAAAAAAAAAAAAAAAAAAAAAAAAAAAAAAAAAAAAAAAGGGGAGAGAGAGAAGAGAGAGAGGGGGGAGGGTTTACCCGGTTTTACTCACCTAGTTTTACCACCTAGTTGAGGTTGCTGGAGTCGGTCCAAGCTCCCGGCCCCCCCTCTTCACTGGGCGCCACTAGGCACTCTCCCGGGAAACCCTGGCTTTTTCTACCTCTGCTTAAAACTATGATGGAACCTGCCCCCCACTAATCGCTTCCCAAAATATTCCACTTACTGGGTAAATTTTGGCTTTAAGAAATACTTCCTAACATCCCTGTGATTCATCTGTGTCTTCAACTTTCCCAAATGGTCCCCCTTTTTGGGTGTTTTCCCACCCATCTCTGGAACTTTCCGTCTTTCTCCACCTTGTCAATTCCTCTCATATTTGGGGATGTCGGTTTTTCATGTCCCCCCCTATCTCTTCCCGTCCTCCCGTGTCGTCAGGTTTTATTTCCCCTTTTAAACCCCTCCCCGGGAGGACATACCTCTTTGCCGGGGGGCAGGGGGGTTTCAAAACCTTTTCACTTTTTTTAGTTTTCCTTTTACGTGCTTGGCTAGGGTGGGGTTTCCCAAATGGTGCCGCCCCTACTCCCAAAATGGGCCCAAGTAACAGTGATAGGGTCCTGAACGATTCCCCTTTTTAAGTTTTCGGAAAAAAATTTCTGTTTTTAAGGTTTGCTAGGCGCCCATATGCGCCGGAGTTATTTGGTTGATGTTGGGGCCCTTTAGGAGATGTTCCTTTGGGGTTTTTACTCACCAGCGGTTTGGGGGGCTGGTGAGGGGGGAGGGGGGGGTGGGGAGTTGGGGAACTGTTTTCTTTCCCCTGTCAGGGGTGTGGTGTGCCTCCGGAGATTGTTTTGTGCGCCTCGGGGGATTTTGTTTGGGATTATATTCACCCCAAGATCCTTTTCCTTTAGTGAGGCTTGCAGTCTTTGGCCCCTAGCCTCTACTCGTTTTCGGGTTTTTTTTTTTCCCCCCCCCGATCTTCGTGACTTTTCCCTTTGGCAGGGTTAAATTCGTTTGCCAATTGCTGGGCGATGCTTTTCCCGCCTGTCCACGTCTCTTTGTGTCCCGACTGATCCCGTCCGATTTTTAAATTTTCCTCATTAACTTCACATCAACTTGGAAAAAAGGGACACTTTTTAGTCTATCCCCTTTTCCTCATATTAATTTACATATAAACCAAAAAATAGCACTGGTCCTAGGACTGACCCCTGTGGAACCCCCTCGGCACAGGTGCCCAAATCTACACCTTTGTCACGTACCATTCTCGTTGTTTCCCCCCCTTTTTAGGTATTCTCTGATCCATTACAGTTTTCTTTTCTGTTTTGCAGGGCCCGATCCTCTACCTTTTAATAATCTCTTGTGAGAGACTGTCAAAGGTTTTCGCAGTCCCGAAAATGCAAACTAACCCCCCCCTCTTCTCATGTTTATTTCCGTTACCTTGTTAAAAAAACTCCAAAATAGTTTGAAAAGGATTTTTTCCTTCCCGGAAACCGTGCTGGTTGTCGTTTAAAAAAGCTTGTTCCATTCCAGGTGCTCCAACCCCTCTCCTCCTGATAATCTTCTTCATGACTTTGCATTTCTATACAGGGTTTGTGACACTAGTTTTGTAGTTTAGTGCCTCGTGTCTGTTTTCCCTTTTAAAAAAAAGATTAAAATTTGCCTCTTCCATACCTCAGGTAAATTTTCCCCCTTTCAAAGGGGGTGTTGAAAAAATTTCTGTTAGTGGGGACAACGCATTTCCCGTTCTTCTCTAAGGAACCCGGAGAGATTCTGGTCCCCCCCCCCCCCCCCCCCCCCCCTTTGAGGCTGGGAAATTCATTAGGGACTTTTACCTCCTCCTCGGTTGTTTTTATTTTAGCCCCCACTTGCTGGTATATTTTAAAGTTTGGGGGTACCCCCCTTTCTGACTTTCTGGAGACTTTTCTCGTCCTAAATGTAAATACTTTCCTAAATCTCACGTTGAACTCCTCACATATTTTTTTTTTGTAACTCTCCAATTTTTTTCCTTTTACAACCATATTATTTTTCCCCCAGGGTTAAAAACTTTTCCAAATTCCTTTTACTAAATTTTTTTGTAAGTCCTCCCTTTCCTTTTTTTCAATTGTTTTTCCCCATTCAAATTCTTTTTTTTCCCCCTTTGGGGCTTCAAAACTTTTTTAGGTTAGGCCTTAACTTTTAAAAAGGGTATTCGGGTTTTTCCTTTTTCTGTTGCCTTTGGGCCCCCCTTCCCCCTTTCATTTTTTGGGTTTTTCCCATTCATTTCTTTATTTTTTCCTCCCCTTTGCCCTTCCCCCAAAAAATTTTTTTTTCCCTAGGTCCCCCCTTAGTTTTTTCCCCTACCCTTGGTTAAAAAACTCACTTGGGCTTTTATTATTTTTAAAAACCGCCTTTTGGGGCAAATTTCCTTTGTTTGGATTTTAATTTTCCAAATATTCCCTTTATTCCGTTTCTGGTTTCCTTACCTTTTCTTTCCCGAACCCCCAAAAAAAGTTATGCCTAATTTTAGTCCCCCCATTTGGTGTAAGTTTTGGGATTTTAATTCCTCCCCTTACCTAATCCCATTTGGTTAAATTTACCTAAAAATTAAAGCTCAAAAAATGGGGACCTTTCCCGGGCCCTTTTGTATGGTTTTCCCCTTCCTTTTTCCCCTTTTCTTTTGGGAATTTTTGGTTTCCTTTGGGGGGTTTCATCCCCAAACTCCCCTTTTCCCCCGAAATTTCCTAAAATGTTTTCATTTTTGGGTTTTTCCTTCCAATTTTTCCAAAACCCTTCGGAAATTTTAAAAAAGAACCCTTTCCCTTGGCCCCAATTTCCTCTTTTCAATCTTTTATGGGGTTGTGGAAAAAACCCTAATATTCTTTCTTAACCCATGTGGTTTTTTCTGCCACTTCCCCAATTTTTTGTGTGTCCCCCTTCTTGTTCCTTAAAAACCCCACCCCGGGGGAAAACCATTCCTTTTTGGCCCTTTTTAGTTTTGGGCGGGGTTCCCAAAAAAATTACCTTTTTGGTTGTAATTGTATTTTAAAGTATTTTTTTGTTTTTAAATTTTTTCAAAACCCCTGGGTTTTTTAAAAAGGCACAAAGGATTTTCCTTTTGCCCTTTATTTCCTCAATTGTATGGGGGAAATTTTTTTTCTTTTTTATTATCCCGGGGAATTTCCTTTTTTTATGCTAATGTTTTTTTTCCAACCCCCACACACCACCAAACCCACAAAACCAAACAAACAACTTTTTCCCCCCCACCCACTCCCAACATAATAAAATAAAATTTTTTTTTTTAATATTTTATATTTATTTAATTTATTTTATAATAATAAAATTTTTAAAAATTTAATTAATGTATTATATATATTTTATTTATTATATTTTTTATTTATTATAATTAATAATTTATAATATAATGTTTTTATAAAAAATAAAAAAAAAGTTAAAAAAAAAAAATATAATAATATATATATAAATATATATATTTTTATTTTTTAAAAAATTAAAAATTAATTAATTAAAAATATTTAAAAAAATTAAAGTTTTTTAAAATTTTATTATATTTAAAGATATATTTTTTTCATTATGTTGATGAAAATTTTTATAATTTTCCCCAAAAGAACTAAAAACTTCCAAACCTTTTATAAAAAAGAATATTTATTTAGCCTAACCCAACTAAAAATTTTTTTTTAGATTTGTTTTCAAAAATTTAAAACTAACAAACCAGTGAAAATTTTTTTTTTTCGTTAGGTTTAGATGATTTTGGGCGAAATTTTGCTACACAAATTTTCACTGCATATGGTAAGATGAAAAATTTGTAATAAGCCCAAGATCGAATTTTTTGCCTATTGGCCGACAAAAATTTTTTTTTTTGTGTGTGTGTGTGTGTGTGGGGGTGGTGTGTGTGTGCGTGTATCACCTAGTTTCTCATCTATTGGGGTTTGCGGGGGGCGAGTCAAGGGTCTGGCCGCCTCTTTACTGGGGCGCTACTGGCATCCCCTGAACCCGCGCCTTTATATCCTCTGCTTTTGGGGTTTTGTTTTGTGTTGGTAAAACTTGCGATTTTTACTTAAAAAAGAACGTTCACTTGCCGAATGACAAGCGAAAATTTGGTTGCTTTACAAAAAATTTTTGAATTTAGAATTTTTTTTTTTGGGGGGGTTTGTTTTTATTTAATTAGTAAATTTTTTTTTTTTTGGTTGGGGGGTTTTTTGGGGTTGTTTGTGTTTTTTGGGGTTTTGTTTTAAATTTTTTGTTTTTGTTTTGTTTTTGTTTGTGTTTTGTTTTTGTTTTGTTTTGTTGTTTTGTTTTTGTTTTTGTTTTTTTGTTTTTTTGTTTTGTTTTAAAATTTAATTGTTTTGGGGTTTT
>NW_026504791.1:0-14728 GCF_026875155.1 Cherax quadricarinatus
AACCATCTATCCTCCATAGTTGTTTATATCTTACCCTAACTGCCTCCTCTTTTAGTTTATAAACTTTCACCTCTCTCTTACGTGATGCTTCTATTCTCCTTGTATCCCATCTACCTTTTACTCTCACTGTCGCTACAACTAAAAAGTGATATGATATATCTGTGGCCCCTCTATACACATGTACATCCTGAAGTCTACTCAACAGTCTTTTATCCACCAACATAATCCAAGAAACTACTGTCATTTCGCCCTACATCATATCTTGTATACTTATTTATCCTCTTTTTCTTAAAATATGTATTACATATAACTAAACCCCTTTCTATACAAAGTTCAATCAAAGGGATCCCATTATCATTTACACCTGGCACCCCAAACTTACCTACTACACCCTCTCTAAAATTTTCTCCTACTTTAGCATTCAGGTCCCCTACCACAATTACTCTCTCACTTGGTTCAAAGGTTCCTATACAATCACTTAACATCTCCCAAAATCTCTCTCTCTCCTCTACATTCCTCTCTTCTCCAGGTGCATAAACGCTTATTATGATCCACTTTTCGCATCCAACCTTTACTTTAATCCACACAATCCTTGAATTTACACATTCATATTCTCTTTTCTCCTTCCATAACTGATCCTTCAACATTATTGCTACCCCTTCCTTAGCTCTAACTCTCTCAGATACTCCAGATTTAATCCCATTTATTTCTCCCCACCGAAACTCCCCTACCCCCTTCAGCTTTGTTTCGCTTAGGGCCAGGACATCCAACTTCTTTTAATTCATAACATCAGCAATCATCTTTTTCTTGTCATCCGCACTACATACATTATACAATAATAAAAATTAAAAGACGACAGAAAAATTAATCCATTATGACAAGACTAAAACAGAAAAGCAACTTTTATAAGATTTTCTTCGGATTTTTAACCCCAGAGAGTTAGCCATTCAAGATAATCCAAGAAAGTCAGTGCGTCATCGAGGACTGTAACTTATTTCCATTGGGGACCTTAATCTTGTCCCCCAGGATGCGACCCACACCAGTCGACTAACACCCAAGTACCTATTTGCTGTTAGGTGAACAGGAAGTATGTGTAAGGAAACGCGGTCAAAATGTTTTCCACTCGCCAGAATCGAACCCGGGCCACCGTCCGTGTGTGAAGGCATGGCTTCAGCCACCAGGCCCCACCGAGGGGCCACCCCACCAGATTCAGTTAAGCAAGTTGTAACAACATAATTTTTTTTCAATAGCGACAAACTGAACAAAAACATCCTTAAATACATCAAAAATATTAATAGCATTTACTCTAGAGATAAGGAAGACAAACCTTGGCATATATAGACATTTTTGAAATTAAAAAAACTCCGAGGACTGGTCTTATATGGTCTAAAGTCAGTTGATTATAATTGTTTCACATTTCTAAAACTCTCTATAAATATTGCTGTTTCTAAGAATGCACTGCAGAATATATTGTACACGACTTTTCTAATAAAGAGGAGGCAAACGACTTTGATTGTTCACTCAGAGAGATCCTCAGTCTAAATGAAATTCACCCCTTTTTTCTTTTTAAGCTACAGTAATCCAGAAAAATGAAGTATGACTTAAAAACAGAAGCTGAATAGTAAGCGTTCTGTGGTTTTGTTACATCATGTCATCATCAACAAAGAATCCTGCATTTTCTTGCCACCAACTCCCTTTATATATAAAATGTGCACAAGTGTGTGACTAGTGTCGGTAACGAGAAAATACTCTCGGAAATAGAGAGACTGACTGGCAGGAGAGAGACAGAGCCCAGAGACGACATACACAGGCGTCATAAAGAACAGAACACAGTACCGTGCTCTAACGGCTTGTGTTAAAGTTTGCTCAGTAGTGTTTGTCCAGATTCCTTGGGTCATCAAATAATCAACATGAAGCTGACAAAACCCAATTTCCTTAGCTCCAAGACCTATCTCCCTGAAACTCCAGTGTACCCATGACAACTCACAGTGCTCCCGTTGTCATACATAGTAACAAAAGAAGGACAGTACCATTCAGCTTCCATACTGTGTCCCCGTTGTTGCTGTGGTCCAGTTCTCTGAACATCCCTTCTTTTTCCACCTTGGTCATTCCCTCACAGTATTTTGTAAGTAATGTCGTTATCATGTCCCCCCTATCTCTCCTGTCCTCCATTGTCGTCCAGGTTGATTTACACCCTAACTCTCCACGTAGGACAAACCTCTTAACTCTGGGACTAGTCTTGTTGCAAACCTTTGCACTTTCTCTAGTTTACTTAACATGCTGGCTAGGTGTGGGGTTCCAAACTGGTGCCGCATAACTCCAATATGGGCCAAACATACACGATGTACAGGTCCTGAACGATTCCCTTATTAACAAGTCGGAAATGCTGAGATCTGAGGGTTCCCATATGCGGGCAGCAGTTTATTTGGTGATGTGCGCTTCATGAAAAGATGTGCCTGGTGTTATTACGCACCCCAAGATCTATTTTCTTGAGTGATGTTGTAAGCTCTGGTCCGCCCTAGACAGTACTCCGTCCTGCTGTCTCTACTTTGCCCTTCCCCAATCCTCATGACTTTGCACTTGGAGGGATTAAACTCCAGGAGCCATTTCTGGACCAGTCTGCAGCCTGTCCAATCCCTTTGAAGTTTCTCTGCACTGGTCTTTGAATCGAATGAACTCTTCTCATCAACTCAACGTTCATCGCAAACAGGGACATAACTCGGAGTTAATTCCCTTACGGTCTGTCGTGTCACAAATAGCAAAAACAGCCACTGTTCCTAGGACTAGACCCCTGTGGGACCCCCCGCTGGTCACAGGTGCCCACTCTGACCTTCGCCACGTACCATTACCCGCTCTGTCTTCCTGACAAGTATGTCCCTGATTCATTGCAGTGCCATCCACTGTTATTCCTGGCGTGGTCCTCCATTTTTTGTCACTAATCTCTTGTGTGGTACTGTGTCAAACGGACTTCTTGCAGTCCAAGAAAATGCAATCCACCACCTCTCTCTCTCTATCGTGTTCTTACTGCTGTCACCATGTCATAGAACTCACCAGTAGGTTTGTGTCACAGGATTTCCCGTCTCTGAAACCATGTTGGCCGCTGGAGATGAGAACATTCCTTCTAGATGTTCCACCCATTCTCTTCCTACAATCTTTTTCCATGATTTTGCATGCAATTACATGTCCGTGACACTGGTCTGATATTTAGTGCATCATGTCTGTCTCCTTTTTAAAGATTGGGACCTACATTTGCTGTCTTCCATCCTCAGTCGAATCTCCCATTTCCGATAATGTATTGAATATGGATTGTTTAGGGGTACACATAGTGCCTCTGCTCCCTCTCATAGGACCCATGGATAGATGGTTATCGGGCCCCATTGCCTCAGAGGTAGTCTAGCCTCGCCTCAGAAGCCTCTTCACTTCTTCCTTCTTTTGTGTTTACGTGTACATCACCTGGTGCGTAAACCCCCACCTCTCCGTCTATTCTGAGAGGAGCCCCTTTCTGTACTCCTCTGTAACACTTCTTTGAACTCTTGTTGATTCCTCAGCATACTTCACTGTCGATTTCTTGTTTGTCTCAACTCCTTCCTTCCTTAGCCTGTTACCGTGGACCTTGATGGTTTGTTTTCTTCCCGATGTGGCTGTATACAGCTTCGGTCAGATTTTGGCTTGTTGCTGCTATGTCGTTTTCATAGTGACGTTGGGCCACCCTTCTTATCTGTGTCATATTCTTTCCTGGCTCTACGACTGCTCTCCTTATTCTCCTGGGTCCTTTGCCTTCTATATTTCCTTCCATTGTTCCGCTACACACTCAGCTTGGATGTTTGCCTCCTTGCATCTTTGGTGAACCATGTGCTCATCCTTGCATTTTCATTATTCCTGTTACCCTTGGGTACAAACCTCTCCTCAGCCCTCTTGCACATTTGGCTACATATTCCATCATCTCATTAACTGGTTTCCCTGCCAGTTCTCTATCCCACCTGAAACCTCATTCCAGGAAGTTCCCCTCATTCCTTTGTATATCACCTTTACCTGTAGTTTTTGGTTTCATTTGTCCTGGGCCTTCCTGCTTGCCCCTCCACATGTATCTCTACTGTGTATTCGAAGCTCAAAACCACATGATCGCTGGCCCCAAATGGGTCTTTCATTAAGTGAAGTCTCAATATCTGCACTACTCAAGGTGAATACTAAGTCCAATCATGCTGGTTTTCAACCTCTCCCTCTCTCTCTTGTATTGTCCCCTTACGTGTTGGAACTGAGAGTTTCCAGTACGCCCTCCATCATCTTACCCTCTCCCTGTTATCTTGCCCCCATGTGCTCCAAGATCTCCCATTCGATCTCCTTGTGTAAAGTCGCCCATGATCAGGAGCTTTGCCCTGCATGTATGAGCTCTTTCTGGCCACTGCAGCCATGTGTCAACCATCGCTCTATTTGCTCTCGTCATACTCTTGTCTTGGCTCCTGCTGTTCTGCTGTGGTGGGTTATACATCACTGCAATACCACCTTGGGACTCCAGAGTGAAGCGTTCCCGCTAGCAATCACTTTCTCTCCGCTGTCATTCTCTCTCCAGCTCATCAAAATTTCCATCGGTGTTTTTGACACAAAGCCACTCCTCCACCTCCCCTGTTCCCTTCTGTCTTTTTCTCCGGATCAGTATCCCGTTTGGAAAGATGGCATCTGTTATCATACCAGTAAGCTTTTTGGTTTTGAATTTTTTTTTTCTGTGATCGCTATGATGTCTGGTGATTCCCACTTTGACTCTTTCGTGCACTGTCCTCTCCTCCCACTTGTTTGTTAATTCCATCAGCGTTTGTGTACCATACCTGACTCTTCAGTTTCCTTTCCAACACTGTGGTTTGGGGGCCTGGGGTGGTGGGAAACCCTGGTGCATACTGTGGGATTCTAAGGTTGGGGGTTGGGTGGAAGCTGTGGGTATATATTGTATTGTGTGTTGGGAATGGGTGGTAATAGTGTGTGGTACTGAGGATGTTTTGTGTGTGCTTTGATCTAGCTTGCTCTGTTCTGCTCCTGACTGACCACAGCTGGTTCCATCCTTTCTCCTTTCCTATCCCCTTTCCTTTTTTGTCCTCTCCCTCATCTGCTGGCTCCTCTTTTTGTGTTCTGACTCGTGTCTAGGAAACCCCTTCTTTGTACTCTTCTGATCATTTCGAACCGTGGTTTTCCTCTTGGAGGATCCTGTTCCGCACTGTGTGGGTGTGGTGTGGGTGTGTGTTGAGTGGTGTGTGTGTGTGTGTGTACTCACCTAGTTGAGGACAGCTTTTAATTGAGCATGGTTAGAAAGAGGTTTGGTAATAAGTAATACATAAATTATGAAAAAGAACGATAATAATAGAATATATATACAGCACAAAATGAAATTAGTTTTGTTACATTATGTAATGGTGGAAATAAAACGTTTATATGGGTCGGCTTGAAGATGAACATGTTTGTAGAGTTGTCAGACAGATTGTGTCGGATCATTATTTAGTTGTAGCTACAGTTAGAGTAAGAGTTAGATGGAGCATAAGGAAAATGGCAACAACAAGTAAGAGAGAGGTAAAAGATTAACAAACTAAGGAGGAGGAAGTTAGGGAGAGATATAAGCAACTGGTTAGGCCAGAAAAGATGGGCTTAGTTGGGAATATTGTTAATGACGGGAGAGTGATGGAGAGAGAGTAGGTGATAGTTTTAAAAATGCAGTGTTAATGTTGGGCATAAGTATTGTGACAAAAGGAGTGGGTGGAGGAGAATAGAGAGTTTGAATGGTGGGATGATGAGGTATCAGGGTGCGATAAAAGGCAGAAAAATTGTACGCCTGAGGTTCCAGTGTCAAGTGCGGTCAAAAAACCCCGCCAAGCTCTTGGAGTATAGGCGTGGGCTTTTACCCATACCATTGCTTGATGTAGTGCGTTAAAACCCAGTATTCATTGTGTTGATAAGGAGATTCTACTTCTTCAGGAGGAAAATAGGAAGCTGAAGCTTCACAAGATGAGATTTTGGGAGCTAGTGTGAGAAGGATTAGCTGGTAGGTTAGGAATGGTCACCGCAGTGAAATGCAGCCGATTTAAGTGGCCAAGTGAGTACACAAGTAGCAGTAAGAAGGAAGATGCGGAGATTTAATAGAGAGTTATGAAGAATAAACTCGATTCTCTGTTCTCCATGATGAGTGTAATAAAGAGGTTATGAAGGTTGAAGTTAACCACTTGATTCCCCCTGCTAATCAAGTTAAGAATTTTTAATCGTAGGGTGTTGATTCTCAGGTAAGATATCTGACCATGCATTTTGTAACAGAGACAGAAAGGTCAGACAGAGAGTGGTGTCTTCCTGGAGATAAGTGTGGCGGCCAATAGTACAGCAGGTTGGATAATAATTGGCAGGTTGGATAATATTATGGCAGGGTAATGGGAACAAGCCCATTATCAGTCATTAGTGCTGGGGTAATGACATTGGGTTAAGGGTAGGAGATAGGAGCTGCTGGATAAGTACCGGTCAGCCATCGAATAGTTTAGGTCTAAGGGAGGGAACCCAGCCATATGTAGCATCGTGCCTAGAAAGGAGTGGGCATATGAATTGGATGTCTAGGGCCAATGTAAAAAACGCTGGCTAGACAGTTAAGCAAAGGAACTAGGCAATCCGCATCATTGAAAACAGTGACCTTTTTCCCATTGGCAAAACTGATATGAAAGCAATGGGATGGAGATTTTCAAGCTCCTCTGGGATGGAGTGGTAGCAATAGCCAATACAATTGAGAGGGAAATATGATGCTTGATCTATGAATTTTAAACAGATAGATTATAGATGTATGGTGTTATGGGGAAACGAATCAGGCTGCAGCATAAGGTTAAACAGTAGTTAATACCTGGTGGGATACCTCAGGGAAATGTTTCAACAAGACAATACTCAAAATAAAGTTTGCTAGTAATGGCAAATCAATTGATCAACACACAAAGACGAATATTAAGAGGGCACGAGTACACTTATCTCCCAAATGGACAACTATAACAAATAGAAGTAGTCAATATAAATAAGATCTATGAGTCTAACATTACCTAACCAAGTTGTTAGGTAATATAGATATTATTGTAAAACCGAGACTGATCAACCTGAAAGATAGAGAAATGCCTATCTGAATGCAACAACAGGGTTATAAACTATTCCACACTGATTAGGTCAACGAGGACGGGTGGTGTGTTGCGATGAAAGTTCAGCATGAACATTTATAAATTGTGTCTTAGACTATGTATATAAAGATTAGAAAGCATCGAACACAGAAACGGTTTGTGGCTACAGTTTCTTCGAGTCGTGAACAAATTAATTTGGGTGTGATTTATGTTCCCCCAAACCATGATAGTGATAGCATTAAACAGTTATGGGGGGCCAAATTTCATAAGGCAACTTACAGAAAATATGAAATTTGTGATAAAGGAGATTTTAACTTTAGACAAAATGATTGGAACAATAAGACAGGAAGATCTTGAGACTAGTGACTTTTCTTGAAACTGTACAGGATTTGGCTTTTTATAACAGGTTGTGACAGAACCAACAAGAGGAAACAATCTGCTGACTTGATCTTGCAACCAAAGATCACTAATTCATAATCTGTTGATGTAAATATTGACTTGGGGAAAGTCATATCACAATCACTTATTTCAACATACCTGGGAATTACCTAGATAACTGCAATCAATCTCTGTCGCCAGAGATTCCACCTTAGGCCGACTTCATGGACTTGAAAAAATTACTTGGGTGTGGCTAAATTGGATGCTCCTGACTATGGTCAGGTAGGTGATCTTGGTTGCCAATATGACGTTTTTAGAAGTCATAGATCAATCTCCCAGATACCTGTGTTCCGAGTATGAAATAAGATCTAACAAAAAATTATCCCAACTGGATGTAACAATATCTTAAAACACCTAATAAGGTCAAAAGAGAGGCATATGTATAGGGGATTGGACAGTAAGAAAACAATATAATCAATTAAAGAGAGGAAATACAAAAAAGGATAAGGAAAGCAAAAGGGGATTATGAGGCCTAAGGTCGCAAGTAAGGATTCAAGCTAACCAACAGGGTCCTTCAGGTATAACACAGTAAGATTAGGGACAAGTTTGGGGCCCACTTAAGAGAAACTCTGGTCCAGATCACTGACGGAGTTGATAAAGGATATGTGTGAAATTCTCATACCTACTTCCTCACAGATATCCACCAGGAAAAACTATGCGATATTCAGAAATAATAGATTTACGAAGAACAGGATATAAACAAACCTTTACGATTGCGGTAACTAGAGACATGTTCCTCAGACAAATTAGCTAAACTAAAGCCTAACAAATCCCCAGGTCCGTTGAACTGATTTGCAATGGTGCTTAAAGGAATGTAAAAGAAGGAACTAGCAATACCTTGGCTAATCTTTTTAACACAATCACTACAAAACCAGGTTAAGTGGAAAATGCAATGTTATTACCTATATTACAAGGCAGGTGACAGTCCATGGCGTCGAACTATAGACCAAACAGCCTTACCCTCCATGATGGAAAATTTATGGAAATCAATAATTGCCGAAGCAACTACCTAGCATCTTGACAGGCACAGATAGATTAATGAATTCCTACAACACTGATTTATACCAAGGGGCGTTCCTGTCTTCTAAACTGAAATTTCTAACTTATGTTTTCACAAGGTGGTTTGAGGAGGTAACTCATGTATTGAAATGAAAATTGTAGTATATGGACTTCAGTAAAGGTATTCGAAAGAGTTCACACCAGAGTCTATTGATGGACACTTAGGGCACACGGAATAGGAGGAGAAATTTTTTCCTGGGTAAGGCATGGCTGACCAATAGACAGCAGGAGAGTTTGCATAAATGTGGATAACTCAGAAATGGGGGCACGTCAAAACAAGCGTGTTCCTCATGGTCAGTGTTGGGCCCGTTTGTTGTTCACAATTTACATAACCGACATAGATTAGGGGAATAAATAGCGACATAAGCAAATTTTTCTGATGACCACCAAATAATAGGCACCGTCCAATTCATTCTAATGATGACAATAGAGCACTCCAGGATATTTAAGATAACCTGACGCAATGGTCGGAGAAGTGCAGATTCATTTAATATTGACAAATCAAAGTTCAAATGTATGGACAGTTAAATAACCATGCCACATATAAACTAAATAATGTAGATCTTAATACTACCGAAAGCGACAAAGGAGTTATAGGTGTTCGGTTAGGCAGTAATCTAAAACCCAAGACAACAGTTCATTAGTGTTCGCATAAAGCATAACTAGAATTCCTTGCTTCCTATCACGAAGTATAAATAATAGAAGTCCTCAGGTTAGTATCTTCAACTCTATATATCCCTTGGTTAAGGCCTCATTTTAGACCTAATGCTGCTCAATTCCTGGTCACCGAATGACAGAATGGATATAAATGCTCTTGAAAACGACAGAGGGAGGATGACAAAGAAGATACCCTTGTATCAGAAATCTTCCCTATGAGATAGACTTGAACTCCCGAATCTGCACTCTCTCGAAAGGCGTAGAATTAGGGGGGATATGATCGAGTGTAAAATGGAAAACAGGAATAAAAAATGGGATGAAAATAGTGTGCTGAAAATTTTCCCGCCAAGACATACAACCATCAATGGTTATCCAGGATGTGGAAAAATTTCAGAATACAGGAGAAGTGCAATGCGAACGCGCCTGGTTTGTGTAAAAGAGTAGTTGGATAGTTGGAACACGCACCGAGTACAAGTAATTGAGGCTCACACGTTTGTAAGAAATGAAATAGTTCAGATAAATGTAACCTGATTGGGTTGGCGGATGTGAGATGGACTGACTAGCATGTGCTGCTGGGCAGGTACAGAGCTCCATCCATGAGTGGGTATGACCAGACATGTGAGTTCAAAGGGATACTCCGGGGGTCACAAAGGTCTAATGCCTGGGTGGGTGGACATGGACTCAGCTCTGCATGGGACAGTAGTTCTATGCAGGTGTTCCTGATCTTATCATTATGGTCTAATGGGTGGGTTGTGGGTGGTTTGAAATGGACCTGAGTAGACTACATAGGGTCGGACGCAGTGCTAACCCTTTAAGTGAAGTGCCTACATCACTAGGTCAAGGCATTGACCTTAAAGCCGGTGGGGAGTATTGGAGCTGCCTCACAAAGACAGTAGGCTTTTGCAGTGTCCTTAATTTCTTATAACTTATGTTTCCTAAGCGGGCAAAAATATTCCTATTAGTGGGATGGATTCTGTGAAGGACCGCCAAGTATGGGCCAACAGTCCTTCAGCAGTGTCTCCTTTTCTTATGTTACTTATTTCCTTATAGAAGTTTTTAGAAAGCGAGTGAATGTGAAGGGATGGAGAAATATGGAGTGTAAAGAGAAAGGTGATGAGAGTGCTAAAAGAGCAATGATAGAAGAGGGTGAGGCATTTCAGCATATTTTGGCTGAGAATAAGAAAAAAATATTTGGAGACAACCAGAATCGATAAGATAAGGGGGAAGATTTTGAGGAACTTTTAAACGATGATGAAGAAAGGGAAGCAGTAATTTCATGCACTGGACGAGGGAGGTATAACATATTTTTAGGAGTGGTGAAACAGCAGAATGTGAGAGTAGGGGGGAGATGAGCATTACTTAGAATAAAAAGGGGTAAAGCAGCTGAACTGACGGGATCAGACAAAAAGTTACAAGCAGGGGGTGACATAGTGTAGGAGTGGTTGGTATTTTGTTTAAATAAATGTAATCAAAGGTGAAGGTACCTAGGGATATATGAAGAGAGCATGTAAAGGTTTGCTTATATATAAAGGGAATGGGGACAAAAGAGATTTTAAAAGATTATAAGGAGAGTAAGTATATCTGAATTATACATGGAAAAGTGTATGGTAGGATTTATTATTGAAACAATTCAGGTAAAACAAAGAGCCTGGATTGCAGATGAGCAAGGAGGCTTAGAATGGGTATGGTAGATGTAGAATCAGGGTGTTTTACATTGAAGCATATATGTGAACAGTACTTTAAATAAAGAAAGTGAAGTTTTCATTGAATTTAGGATTTAGAAATCATATGATAGGGTGAATAAAGAAGCAATAGTGGCAAATGTTGCATGTTAAGGAATAGTTAGTAGGTTACTTAAAATGCTGTATAAAGAGTTTTTATGAGATAGAGAGGCTCAGGTAGGAAAAGTATGAGATAGGGAGACAACTTCCTAGTAAAAGCAGGTCACTAAACCGGAATGTGTAATGTCACCGATGTTTTGTTTATCATAGTTATAGATGGGGTTGTAAAAGAAGTAAAAGCTAAGGAGTTGGGGAGAAGGTGGTATTAAATTATGGTGCATTAAATACAAATGGGAGTTGACTCAGTTACTTTCGGCTGATGAACTGGGCTTTTGGGGATTCTAAAGAAGAGTTGCAAAGATTGTGGACACGTTTGGTGAGGGTGTGTAAGGTAGAAGTGAAAGTGAATTATAGTGTAAGAGTAGTGATAATGTACAAACGTTTAGATAATGAAAATTGGATATCACATATGAGGAGGGAAATATATGGAATGGTTCAAATATAGTAGGAGTTGACTTACCAGCAGATGGGGTTTATGAAGAATGAGATGTTTACCTAGAAATGGAGAAGAAAGTTAGGTGAGTGGTGTGTATGAGGTATCGTGGAGACAAAAAAAAAAAAACGTATTACTCAGCAGGCAAAGACGGATGAAACGATAGCCATAGTCAGAACCAATCGACTCTTAGATGGGTGTGAAGCATCGGATATGCAAATGCGCAGCAAGGAGGAGACTGGAGACAGAGGAGATGTCTGTCCTAAGGGCAATGTGTAGGTGTAAATATTATGCAGAGAATTCATAGTGTGGAAATTAGGAAATAATGTGGAGTTACTAAAAGTATAAGTCAAAGGCTGAAGAGGGTTTGTTGAGGTCGATTTGGTCATTTAGACAGAGGATGGGAAGCTGATCAAGACAATGATCGGTGCCAGAAAAGGTTGTGGCCGTACAATTCGGTAGGGAGGTGAATAGACGGTGGGCTGCTGACTAAACGGAGGATGCTACTAGACGATGGGATGCCTGACTAGACGGTGGATCTACAAGATGTTGGGATGCTGACAAACGGTGGGCTGCTACTAGATAGTGGAATGCTGACAAGGAGGCCTGCTTGGCTACTTGGTTGGATGCAGACAAGATGGAGGGATGCTGACCGAGGACGTGGGCTGCTAGCTAATATGTGGTGGAAGGCTGCCTAGACGGTGGTCAGCTGACTAAACGGTGATGGCAGACTAGCAGGTTGGGATGCTGACTAGACGGTGGTATGATCTGACAGATGGTGGATGCTAGCTAGATGATGGAATGCTGACTAGACGTGGATTCTGACTAGATGTTGGGAGGCTGATCATAGAGGTGGGATGCTGACTAGAAAGTGGGATATAAAGTAGATGATAGGAGGAATTGCTAGTTGTGTTCAACCAGATCGGAAAGTTCAGGCAGACCCGAGTAGCTGTAATAATCATGAAAGAGCTTGTTAGACAGTAGGCAACTGATAACCATGTAGCAAATAACAGATAGCATATTGTCAGGTGGTTAGAGAGCAGACGAGACAGCCGTCCTTTCAAAACAGATTACTATTAGGAAGCGGTCAAGAAAGTTGTCAGATAAGCAAGTGTTTAGTAGCCGATCAGATAGCGTACACCTGACCAGACCCATGAACGGCTGACCAGGAAGGAGAGCATCTTGCCTGAAAAGGTGGCCCCAGTGATAGACGGATAACCAGGATATAAGTATGGTGTATGTGCAACAAACTGAAATGGGCTGGAGTGGCATGTAACGTGTACGATTAACGAGTTGTCTATTTCAGTAACATGTTTCTGATTTTCTAATTTCATTAACATTGTTCTATTTTTGTTAATAAATAATTAATCATAAATAATATTTTGATTTATATATAAATTTAACTAAATTATTTGCATACAACGTAAATTTATGTGAAAGAACAGTAGGCGAGTTGGGAGAAGTGTTGCTTGTTACGTTGCTAACAATACGCAGCAAGTGCAATAACCCACTGTCTACTGTCACTCAACTGATCAAACATACAAGACTATGTATGATACCTCGTACAGCTACTGCGGCGTAGCACTGACTGGCGTCATCAATCACTCTGGTCTTCAACAGTTTCGTCTCCCTCGGCGACAGCGGCTCACTCCGCGTCAATCAGTCACTCTGGTTTATCAACAGTTTAGTCTCCCTCTGGGCACAGGTGTTACATATTTCGTATTTTGAAAAATATATTTCTTGACTTATTGTTTTATTTTAAAGGTATTCTCATGCAGTCACCGGGCGATATTAATTAAGCCTTTCTTCCTACAAATTCCTTCAGGTTTCCAATCAAAGACGAAATTAAAAATTAGATGCACACACACACACACATACACACACACACACACACACACACACACACCACATCACACACACACACACACAACACGACAGACACACACCAACAACACACACACACACACACACACACACACACACACACACACAGAGTCACTCAAAATTACATGGAACTCAGTGGTGAAAGCTTAACTTGCGTAGCTGTAAGGTCCGGAGTTTGATTCTCATTCCTTGATCAAGTAAAAACTTTACTAACGCTATCTTTATTACTAGTTTAAGCTAAAGTAGACTCTAGATAGCGGTTCATTGTATAAACACGATTTTTTCGAAGATAATAAAGGGCAGAGATCAGAAGGGGTGCGGCTAAAACCCAATTCAAAGGGATTCTTTCAGGCTTATATTCATAAGAGTAGCAAAAATGTAGTACTACACTGATGTAAATTAAGTCTGTTTATGATTAACGACAAACAAATGTGTCCCATTTTTCAACATTTATTTCATCTTTTTACACGGAAGGATAAAAACAAATTCCGGAAACTAATAATTTAAAAGGATCAGAACGACAACATATTATGCAGTATCAAAGTCACTAGTGACATGGTTCTCAGACAACTAGACACATTAATGCCAGAGTCACCGGGTCTGATGATCTGTTTTCAAGGATACTTAAGAAATAACAAAAAGGCATAATACCGTGATTGGAACAGTACACCAATAACCCGCTTATAAGAGAGAGGAGCTTACGACGATGTTTCGGTCCGACTTCGACCATTTACAAAGTCACAGAGTGTGACTTTGTAATTGGTTCAAGTCGGATCCAAACGTCGTCGTATGCTCGTCTCTCCTATGTGCGGGTTATTTGTGTATTTTAAAAGAAACACAAAGAGGAACCAAGTATATTATTAGCTAGTCGTTACTTCACATCACTACATACGGTTATTGTGCCAGATAAGTGGAAAATGGCAAACATTTTACATATTTACAAAGCAGGAGGTAGGTCCTTAGCTTCAAATTACTGACCTGTTAGCATAAAATGTTAAAAAGTTGGAGTAAATAATTTCTGATGAAAAATTTGAAGCCACTTTGAAGATATAATTTGATGAAACGAGTCTTGCACACAGTTTACTAAGGTTCTTTTACGTTTAACAGATTTACTAACCATTTACTGAGGAATTCGAGGCGGTAAAGTAAGGTGAAAAAATGCAATATTGAGTGGAGCATGGTAACACACCTACCGGCCCATATTAGGCAGGTTCTTCTTTAAACCCAAGCACTGTACGTGATTACTTGTGTAATAAGCTTGGATAATTCTACTAACTCATGATATGCAAGTCTCA
>NW_026504798.1:0-11918 GCF_026875155.1 Cherax quadricarinatus
ACGTGTGGTAAAACTATACTCTCATACATTCCCCTCTTTGCCTCCAAGTGACAAAGGTTCTTTGTCTCACAGACCTCCTAAGTCACACTCACTCTTTATCCCTCATCATTCCTAAGATTCACCACATCTTCATTAGACCCCTCTGCGACGACGTCCACTCCCAATATCAGAATATCGTTCACCTCCTCATAGTCTCTTCCCTCCACTGATATTCAATCTTTCATCACTAATCTTTTTATTGATCCTCATGAACCTAACCTCTTTCCTATGTTATTCACGCATTAATTTTCTTCTTTTGCACCCACCCATACAATCCAAATTCACACCAATCGTCTGCAGACTTCTCTTCAAATCTCCCAACAGAGCCCAGTGTCATACAGCAAAGAGCAGCTGTGACAAAACTCCCACGTCATGTGTTGTAGGATTCTTTATCTTTTAACTCCACCGCCTCTTGCCCAAGACCCTCGACTTTTTACTTCTCTAACAACCCATCTATAACAATATAATTAAAACACACCACGGTGGACATCACACATCACTTTGTCTAAGCCTACTTTACCAGGGAAAAAATTTGGCCCTCTTCCTACATACTCAACTTGAAATCCTTCCCTATCCTCGTAAAAAAACTCTTCACAATGCTTTCAGTAACGCTACCTCCTACCAACCATACACACTTGCACAATCTGCCACATTGCCCCCAATCCCACCCTGTCATAGCGCCTTTTTTTTCGCTCCCAAATCCATAAATTCCACAAAGACCTCTTTTAGCCTTATCTAAATAATGTTTCATTATATGTTTCTTCACTGTAAACACCTGTCCACACACTACCCCGCTAACCTTTCCCTAAAAGCCTCCTCGTTCATATCTGTATCACATATTCTCACATCTAACTCTTAAATCTTTCAATTATATACTCTACACCATACACTTACCAGGTACACTCAACAGACTTTATCCCCTATAAATTTTTGCACTCTCTTTATCCCCATTGCCTTTATACAAAGGAACTACGTCATGCTCTCTGCCATTCCCTAGGTACCTTAACCCATCTTCAATACATTTATTAAATAATTGCACCAACCTACTCCAAAAGCTTTATTCCCCACCTGCTTTTAAAATAAAACATTTCTATCTTTATTCCCATCAACCCGGCTGCCTTACCCTTTTATTTTACCTACTGCCGTCACGAACTTCCCCCACACTCACAACTTGGCTCTTTCCTCAATCCACATGATCATAGCCCCCCTAATTCCTACGCCTTTCGAGAAGTGCAGATTCAGGCACCTCAGTCTATCCTCATAGGGAAGATCTCTGATACATGGATCATCTTTGTCATCCTCCTCTGTACGTTTTCCGAGGCCATTTATACCAATCTGTAATACGGTGACCAGAACTGAGCAGCATAGTCCTAAATGAGGCCAACCAAGGAGTATAAAGTAGTTGAAGGACAACCTGAGACTTCTTAAGTAATTATACTTCTAATATGAAGCCAGAAATCCTGTAGCTTTATTCGAACACTAATGCCACTGTTGTCTCGGTTTTAATTACTGCTAACCCACTCCTAAATTCCTTTCGCACACAGTAGTATTAAGATCTACATGCATTTTATTTATATGTAGCCCGGCTATTTACTGTCCAACATTTAGAACTCTTGCATTCGTCAAATATTAACTGCATCTTGCCACTTCTCCGACCATTGAGCATCAGTCTATTCAAATCATCCTGGAGTCTCTCTGTCCCCAATTAGAATGAACTGGACGGCAAATTGTAGGTGTCATCAAGCAAAATTTGCTTATGTCGCTAGTTTATTCACCTCATCTATGTCGTTTATGGAAATTGCGGAACAACAACGGGCCCAAACACTGAAAAAAAACCCCACCCCCCCCCTGATGAACACACCGCTTGTGACGTGCCCCCATTCTGATTTCTCCACATTTATGCAAAACTCTCTGCTGTCTATTTGTCAGCCATGGCTCCTAAACTTACCCCAGGAAAAAATTTCTCCTCGCTACTTCTTTGTGGCCTTGAGTTTCCCCAATAGCCTCCTGGTGTAAACTCTATCGAAAGCTTTACTGAAGTCCATATACACAATATCAATAATCATTACCATGATCTACTCCTCAAACCCCTTAGTAAAAAAGTTAATAAACTTCATAAGAACAGGAACGCCCCTTGGTAAAACCGTGTTGAGACTCATTAATCAATCTGTTGCCTGTCAAAAGAGCCTACGATTGCCTTCGCAATTATGTTTCCATAAACACTTTTCGCGCTCTCGGAGGTAAAAGGCTTATTGTCATAGCTCGAAGCAAGGACCTATCACCTGCCTTGTATATAGATATTACATTTGGCTATTTTCCACTTAATCCAGCACAGGCACAGTTTTAGTGATATGTTAAAAACGATCTAGCCAAAGGTATGCTATGTTCCCTGTACATTCCTTATAAGCCCCTATGCAAACAGTTCATGCAGACCTGGGATTCAGTCGGTTTTAAGTTTCTCTATTTGTCTGAGGACCATGTCACTTAGTTACAGCAATCGTACATAGTTTATGATCATTCCTGTCCACATAAACTATTATTCAGGAATATCGCATAGTATAGTTCGCTGGTGAAAAACTGAGAGGAAGTAGGTAATTATTAGAATTTCATCATATCCTTATCACTGTCCAGGTGATCTGACCAGAGGTATTACTCTTAAGTGGGCCAGTCTTGTCCCTAAATCTTACTCTGGTATACCTGAAAGACAAATTCCCCTTAGGGTACATTATTGAAATCCCTTGCGACACTTAGCCTCCTAATTCCCCTTTGGCTTCTCATATTTCCTTTCTTTATTTCTCTCTTATAATTGAATACATTGGTTTTCTTAACCTGCCCATCCCTCTTTTCTGTGCAGCGCAGCCGAGAATATATGCTCACTTTTGACCATGAAATGTTTTATATCTATTGGTTCATTTCCATCCATTTGGATCATTTTTGTTAGTTTCAATTTCCCTACTCGGAACAAAAGTTCCTGGGCACTAGAACTATGCTCTGAAAAACGGCATATAGAGCAAACCAAGATCACCTACCTGACCCATAGTCAGAGACTTCCAATTTAGCGCCCACACCAGGTAATTTTTCAGTCACATGAATTCGGCAAAAGCGAAAATCTGGAACAGAGATTAGAATTACAGCTTATCCTAGATAATTCCATGATATATTCAGATACTAAGTGATTTGGTGATCACTTTCCCCCCTCCCCAACTCCTCATCACCCAAGATTATTAAATTAGTGAATCTTTGTTGGCAAGAACCAAGTCAAGCAGATTGTTTCCTCTAGTTGGTTACTGTCACAATCTGTTTTACAAAAGCATCCTGAACCGTATCAAGAAAGATCACTAAACGTCAACGATTTCCTGTCCATATTGTTTCACAATCAATTTGTCTAAAGTTAAAATCCCCATTATAAACAATAATTTCATATCCTAGATGCCTTAGTGTAATTTTCGTCCCATAACAGCTTAACTGCCCTCCCTATCAAGTTTGGGCCTATAAATCAACCACAAATTAATTTGTCATGGTCCCATCGAGAAACTGGAGCTCAAACAGATTCTGTGTTCGATGTCTCTAATCTTATATCATGCTAAGACAACAAAAATTTTTTAAATTTTCTCTCACATACATCGCCACCTCCACACTAACCCATTCCTGTTGAACCAGTCAGTGTGGAATAGTTTTATAACCCTGTATGTTGCGCATTCAGAGCATTCTCTATCTTTCAGGTTGAACCAGGTCTCTGTATACCATAACATATCTATATTACTCTACACTTGCAAGTACAATCTAGCTCATCCTGATCTATTTCTGACTACTACATTTGTATATAAACCTTTAAAGTAGATAGTCACTCGTTGCCCTCTACTAAACCCTCTTTGTTTGTTGATCAATTGATTTGCCATTACTCAGCACTTTATTTGAATATTGTTCTTTTAAACTATCCTGAGTATCCCGGAAATACTGCAGTTCTCTAACCCTAATGTTGCAGCTGATTTGTTTCCCACAAGACACCCATTACCTCTATAATACTATCATTTTTAAATCCTAGACCAAGTCAGTCTAATTTACCCTCTCAATTGAATGGCGCTAGCATAACACAACCAACCCCAGAGAGATGAATCCGCATCCCTTGCATACATATCACGTTTTGTCAAACAGCTTAGTCCCATTATCAATGAAATGGTCAATCGCAAGTTACTTGGCAGTAGATTAGTCTAGCCAGAAATCTTATACCTAATTGCACCTAGACATCCATTCATTGCCCCACGTCCCTTTCTAGGCAAGTGCTACACTATCACGGGGATCCCTCCCTCAGACCTCACTACTTCTATGGCTGACCGTGCATTACACCCAGCAACTAAGACAGATAATGGGGCTATGTTCCATTACCTGCCATATATTATTATCCAACCTGCTGACTATGTCACCAAACCAACCATCTTCCAGAAGACACACTAATCTGATCTGACCTTTCCTGCGCTCTGTAACAAAACAGCACGTCCATATATCATACACCTGAGAACCGCCATACTATTACAATATTCCTTACCTTGATTATCATGGGAATCTAGTGGTAACTTCAACCTCACTAACCACAGAAGTACGCTCGTCTTGGAGAGCACAGAAATCGATTCTTCCTACTTACACTTCTCTATTAACCCCTCATCTACCTTCAGTTTCCTGAACAGTGCGAACCACTTGCCACTTATAGCGGCTTGCCACTATCACTGCTGGCGACCATTATCCTTCCTTACAGCCTAATAAATACTTCTTCAACACTCACACCCCAAACTCCATCTAATGCGAACTTCATCCCGTTATTTTTCCTCCTAAGAAGAGAATCTCCTTCTTGCTACACTTGAACCTGAGATTCTAAAACACTACAGACAGATGCAAGTGCTTGTTTATTAACTCGTCTGATCTATGTAGGAGGAAATACGCAAAACGAGTAAGCGCAATCTGGGAGGATTTGCGCGCGTACTCCCAGCCCAATTCTATCTTATATTTATGTGTTTGTGCATGTATGAAAGCTTCCAAATTTTACTTCGCTTCCACTGAACTCTATATGGAAGACAGCCCTGGTTGGGAATTCATTTCTTTTAAGCCCACAACGACCAAAGCAATAGTGGAATTCTTTTCCGAATGAAACTGGAGGGGACCGTTTAGTATCAAGGAAGCTACTGAGGTGATAGATATGATAGAATATAAGATTTCTTCGTGGAATGTGTGAGAACGCGCCGTGGAGGTGTAAGATGCCGCGGCCAGTATAACCGATAGTGAAAGGGAGCGCAGGGGGTGTGTGCGTCGGATGGCGAGATGCGCTGTAGCAAGCCGCATATCTATACTGCGCAGAGTGGTAGAGGCGTGCTATTAGAGTGCGTCTAGATACTCCGGGCCAGGAGTAGGCGACCGACGGGCGACACAGCCACACGATCTCGTATCGCGAACCAGCTACGTGTGAGCCATCATGAGTGCGAGCTGAGTGTGACTATTGGACACAGACTCAGAGCAGGGTTCGCGTGCGGTAACATGCGAACTGCCGAGTGCCTCGACGTGTCAACGCTAGACACTGTTGCATCGCGCGTGTGTCAAACGAACAACCCTAGGTTTCTTATGCGTTGTGCGCTCTGAGCGTTGTGGTGAGATACACGCACTCCTAAGTATCCATATTGGAGTACCTGGTGGCCAACACCGTCGCTTGCGTTGATTTCCCAGGTAATTCCTGAAAAACCTGACAAGGAATTATTAGACATTTTGGTTTTCCACATCATGAAATTATTGCTTGCACACGAGGTTAGGCATAAATTATTTAAAAAATACTGTCTTCCTAATTCGCGCAAGAAAACAAGTATGCATGAACGTCATCTGCTCAAGACTACTGTAGAAGGTTCCTCTATCATACGTTTGTATGAACAGAAAGAGGTCACCTTACTATATCTCAACACAATGTTGTCACATCATCAGTCTTCCAGCTCTAACTCAGTGATGAATTCAAATAATGTCAGGTGATCCATATCCTGTCTCACGAACCAGCAAATAGGTCATCATACTGATGGGCCATACAGTGTTAACAACCAAAATATGGATGTATTTTGTAGGAATTGTAGTGGGTGCGAGGCTGAGGCACCCTCATTAGGTAATACAATCTCTGAACTGACCAGTTGATACACCAAAAATGTTGAGCTACTGAACTTTTGCATGGAGGGAGGGAATCACTGCTGTATGTGTATTACTCTCACCCGATTAAACCTGAAGTGAAAAAAGCAACGAGCAACGCTTAACTTTATTATAACGTTTTGTTCAATAAAAATAGCTTCACGCAAGCAAACAACTTGAAAAAGAACTTGAGCAAATGTATAATAACTTCTTGTGCTGTCTAAGAGTCTTTCATTCACCTCTCAACTAATGAACCTTCTAGTAAATGTCAAGCGCGAAGATTAGAAAAAACGCTAGTATCTTTAAAAAAAATTTATAATTTTCAGATTAAATTATTTTGGTAAGCTAAATAAGTGCTCCGGAAAATGGTATAAAAACCACACTTTTGCTTTTATTTTTTTTTGTGAATGGTGACCGAAATGTTTTCCAGTAATTTGCTGAATACTTAATACTAATGATATGCAAAAAAAATGTCAGGAATATTTCTTTATTTCCGACTATTAAGCATTCACTTTAAAAAGTCCCATTTCTCTTTGCAAAATGGTAGAAATTTTCGCTAACTAACCTGAGCCAGTGCTTTTACTCTGGATATGTGTAGTTCTTCAGTACGTGGCTTTAATCGGTTAAGTATGTAGCTTTAATCTGGTATGTACGTAGCTTTAATCTGGTAAGATGGCAGCTTTATGTGGGGTAAAATTACGTTTCTTTAATCTGGGTAAATACGTAGCCTTTGATCAGGGTAAGTACGTTAACTTTTCTCTGGGCAAATACGTTAGCTTTTGATCAGATAAAAGTACATAACTATTACTCAGATTAATACGATGTGTTTTCAAAATAACATCATACATACGCTAAACCGTATAGCAACATGGGGGGGTGTTAGATTATCCGTAATACAAAAACTAATTATGGTGATAAACAATTATTGATTGGCATAATGACAAGGCCCTGACGAACGCCCTATTTGGTAAGGTAATATAATTTGCCAATATAAATTATGTTCATATAAAAATGGGTAGAAGAATTTTCTTTTAAAACAATTACTGTGGTTTCATAATCGACGACAGCCATTGTGTGAACATTTGTCTTCAGTTAAGACAACATGTTTACTGTGGTTCATAAACGACATCCATTGTGTGAACATTGTCTTCAGTAAGACAACATGTTTACTGTGGTTCTATAATCACAGCCATTTGTGAACATTGTTCTTCAGTAAGATGTCAACGATGTTCATGTGAGTTCATAATCGACAGCCATTGTTGTGAACAAGTCTTCAGTAAGACAAACATTTTACTTGTTCATAATCGACAGCCTCTGTGAGAACATTGTCTTCATAATAACAACATGCTTTCTGTGTTCATAATCGACAGCCTTAGTAACATTGTCATTGTATGACAACGTTCTAGTTAATGTTTCAGGTTTAAGTTCCCGTAAGCAAAAATTTTTTAACATTAGCATCAGGAAAAAACAATGAATGTTTTTTTTTTTTTTCATTGGGCGTCTGGATCAACCTCTTTTAACACGATTTAATCCTGAGTAATATTGAACATTCATGAGAAATATTAAAAAAAAAAAAAAAAAACGGAATTGAAATTTGAGCGTCTGGGCAATCCAGTTAGCACATTTTAAGATTTTTTTATTTTGGTTGGGGGTATTTTTTATTTATGGTTCGTGCATTAAGCTTCACTATAGGGCAGGCACATTAAGATAATATTCCTGCACTGCGCTAAGACCTGATTTTTTCACGTGTGATCCCTGCCGAGATATATGTCGTGCCGAAGAGGTAAAACTTGCTATTTTGGCTTAAAAAATACAACGCTCTTCTGCCGAATAAAGCAAGCGAAAATAGTGTGTTCAATAATTACGCAAAATCATTCTGACCTAACCGATATCAAATAAAGACGTACGAACCCGGAGCTTTCACTGTAATCCTATAAACGTACCGTGTTCACCCTCCAACGTGAAACTCTTGATTAGCGTCTCTTACTAACCCCTTCTTCGTTCTCCATTTGCACTGCTTTACCCTTTCATCGTGTTGCCCTACTGGTTTCCCTTTTTTTCCCTCTCTACTTACATTACAAGTATCTGGGGAGCTCTAAATATGAAGAACAGATGATCACACTTATATTTATCCAAAAGAAATATCCAAAATCATTTCGAAGCTGTTAACGATTATGAAATGTGAATAGACATCGTCCACAATTTCTATCTACACTCCTTATTGCAATAGAATTCCTGTATACATATATTTGAGTGAATTTTTATAAGTATTTTCTTCATCATTCAAGTCCTTGATGAATGATATCACACGGATACAATCACATGATTTTTTACGTATGTCTGTTATTACGTTTGGATAGTGGGGGTGATGATGAAGACACTTGTGGCAACACACGCATTTTTGGAAATAAATGGTATAAAATACCGACACAATTAAATATAAACACATATGCCAGATAAATGTGATCCTTTATTGACAACGTTTTCGCCCCACACTAGGAGGAGGAGGGGAAGAGTAGGTGGTAGGGAAGGGGCAGGTAAAGAATTAAGGGAGTAGTAGAGAGAACCAGGATATGGGTAGTGGAGAGTAAGAAGGAGGGTGTACAAAGCAGGGAACAGGTGAAGCGAGAGTGGTTGGGCCTTTTTTCCAAGTCACAAACAGAAGTTCTGTTTATGTGACTTAAAAAGCCCACTGTGTGGCGAAACGTAGTCAATAAAGTGATCAAATTATACTGCATAAGTGATTTATAATTCCCCACTACGGCATTTTTTAAATTGACGAAACGTTTCGGCCAGCTTCCGCAGTTTCATGGAACTCCCCCTTCCCCAGTCAATGCGAAACGTTTTATCAATAACGATACCAAGCGTTGCACACGAAACATACATTAAAACGATACCTAATGTTGCACCACAAATCATACAGCATAACGATACCTAATGTTGCACACGAATCTTAACAGATTAACGATCCTATGTTGCACACAAATCTTACACAATAACGATACCTAGTGTTGCGGCACGAAATCTTACACATTAATCGAATATCCTAGCATTGCACATGAATCTTACACATAAACGATACCTAGTGTTTTTGCTACACGAAATCTTACACATAACGATACCTAGTGTTGCACATCGAATCTTACACTTAAGTTGGACGATACCATGTTTTCACACTGAATCTTACACATTAACCGATACCTAGTGTTGAACACGGAATCTCACACTTAAATGGCTACATAAAATTGCACACGAATTCTTCCACATTAACGTACCTGTATTACACAAGAAATCTACACATTAATGATACACATGTTGCGCACGAATCCTACAGACTAACTTGTCGGTACTTGTTTGCCAATCGCATAATACCTGTGTGACGTAGCAACATAATAAGTGTCTTTGGACATGGATGTCATCAACATATCTATTAGCTGAGAGCTATTTAACATTGCTATTTCCCACTCTTGCATAGTTTCACAGTGTGACCATCATCTCCCAAGATGTCACACCTCATTTTCCATTGCTTTTAGGTTAAGAGACCGATTATTTCCTTTATTTTTGTGGGACTGATTACCTCAGACTGTGTGTCCACTTCATTTACTGCCTCCGATTGAAATTCATATTACGTATTCGATAAATTAGACACCTGTGCTTTATGAGTCGAGTATGAAGAATGAAGGTGAAAAATCATGAGATTAGAGTAATCTGTCCCTCAGCCTGGAGTTAATGGTAAATAGTCGCATTATCTTAAAGAATACAGCATGGTGCACTAAGAAATGGTACCAAAGCTAAGTTCATTTCAAAAATGATGGACTAATCACATCGACATTAACGGCATATTGACTGAGTACCCCAAACTCCTTCAGTTTTATCATCATTCTTCATTGCTTAGCTGAAGCCACTGGTGGCCCAAAACTTTTCACAGTTAGGATACCCAAGAGTCACACGTGTCAATTTTCAATTTCGGTTCTCTGAACCCCCATTTATTTACTTTCCCTGATTTGATGATGATCTGCAGTGTAGGTGAAATGATTTGTCAATAAGATCTCTGATTTCCCTCGTAGATACTCATTAATTGTCTGTACTGTATACAATCAAAAAAAAATTTAATTATATTATATATATTTATATAATATATTATATATTATATATAAAATATTTTTATTATATATATATATTATGTATTATATAATATATATTATTATATATAAAAAATATTTTAAAATTATTAATAAATTATATTAATATTTTATTTTTAAATTATAAATATAAATTTTTTGTTAAAATGGGAGAGGGAGTTATTAAATGGAGAGTTAGGGTATTAAAAAAAAGTTGAGTTTTGAAAAGAGGAGGGAAATTTTTTTGGGGAATTTTTAAAAATGTTCTAAAGATGGGGAAGCGGGTTTTTTCGTTATGGGGCAAGAAGGAAAACATTTGTGGGAGTAGGAAGAGCCGTTGTGAGTGGGGGGGAAGTTCGGAGGCAGTAGGAAAAATGAAAGGGTGTGGCCCCCGGGGATTGAGGGGATAAAGATAGAAAGATAAAAGCGGGGGGGATATATTTTTGGGAGTGTTGGTGCAAATTATTTAAATTTAATGTAGGGAAAGAGGGTAAGGTCCCTGGGGTTTGGAAAAGGGGAGCATGCATAGTTCCTTTGTATAAAGGAAAAGGGATAAAAAGAGTGCAGAAATTATGGGGGGATAAGTTGTTGAGTTCCCTGGAAAATTTGGGGAAATTTATCAAAAAGAATTAAAGAGTAAGGGGAGAATAGGATAGCAGATGAACAAGGAGGGGTTTAGGAAAAGGTAGGGGGTGTGTGGACCAGGTGTTTACTGAAACAATAAGTGAACAAAATTTTAAGGCTAAAGAGGGCTTTGTGGGGATTTATGGATTTGGGAAAAAGGGTAGACAGGGGGTAGGGGGGGGAAAATGGCAGAGTTGCAAGTGTTGGTTTTAGGAAAATAGGGTTTCTGAAAGAGTGAAGAGTTTTTACGAGGTAGGAGGTCAATTAGATATTAGGAAAGAGGGAAATTATTTCCCCCTAAAAATAGGCCTTAGACAAGGGTGTGGATGTCACCGTGGTTGTTTAATATTTTTGATGGGGGTTTTAAAAGAAGTAAATGCGAGGGGTTTGGGGAAGAGGCGTGGAGTTTAAAAAATAAAAAACCAAAATAAAGTGGGAGTTTTTCAGCGCTCTTTGTGTGACACTGTGCTCTTTGGGGGTTTTGAAGAGAAGTTGAGGAAATTTGGGGAATGAATTTGGTAGGGTGTGCAAAAGAAAAAAATTGAAAGTGAATACAGGAAAGGTAAGGGGTTTTAGGAAAACAAAAAGTTAAGTGATGAAAAAATGGGTATCAGATTGGAGGGAGAGAGTATGGAGGGGTGAATTATTTAGATATTTGGGAGTGGACGTGTCAGCGGATGGGTCATGAAAGATGAGGTGAACACAGAAAATTTATGAGGGGAAAAGGGGAGTGTTGCACTTAGGAGTCTGTGGGCAAAGAACTTTGTCCCTTGGGGGCAAAGAGGGAATGTATGAGGTATAGTTTTACCAACGCTTTAATGGGTGTGAAGCGGGTGATGAATGTTGGGAGCGAAGAAGGTGGAGGCAGGGAGATGCATGCAGAGGAATGTGTGGTGTGAATATAATGGAGAATTTGTTTTGGAAGTTGGAGGAGGTGCGGGATTTCCAAAAATGTTGTCCAACGGCTGAGGGAAAGGGGGG
>NW_026504800.1:0-17737 GCF_026875155.1 Cherax quadricarinatus
ACCAACTACCTTTAGATGCCATCATAAACGAAGGTAGAAGTAATGAATCATTCAGCCGAAAATTGTAAACAAAAGCGGAGTGGGGGAGTGGCTGGGCCAAACGCAGATTCATGCACGTTTTCTCTGATGGCTGAGCAGAGAAAATGTAATGTTGTCCCTCCGGCCGGCTACCACACAGGTCCACAAGTGCTATTATCAGAGCACATGTAAAATATGCAATAAATGCCAGACAACAAGTTTACACTAACTTATATTAAGTTAACAATAGAAATAGGCATTAAAAACACAATAAAAAGTAAGATACACACAGAGTACACTTATTACTTACCTTAAAATATTAATATTAATGTGTGAGAGGTGAGTGGCAGGGTGTTTATTGAATAAAATCAGAATGGAACACTATCATCCTCTAACTTGGCACTTAAAGCAAGAGGCTTACGACTTCTCTTTTTATCACAGCTAACCTTAGATGCCATCGTCAATGAGAGCCAACTAGAGAGAAAACAAGATACAGAGTTCAGACAATGTAAGAACACAAACTGAACAGGTAGTGGGCGATCACTTGGTCAGGCAAAATAAATGTGTATTAATATGTGTCTACTTTTAGTTCATTCATGTCCGTTTGTAAAACATTTACCTCAATATTTTTTTATTATAATAATTACCTCACAATACAAATATTCTTACATTGTGTACAAGTTAGTTCAGAATAAACAAACAGCAACACACCATTTTTATAGTGAATGAAGATAATAATATTAATATTAATAATAATAATAATATTATTATTATAATAATAAAAAGCACTAAACCCACAAGGGTCGTGAATTGCTATATATAGAGTAAAGGCATATGAAAAGAATATTTTTTTACAGTTATCCCCCAGTTTGACTAGAGAAAACGTAATTCTTCCGACACTACCTACACAGCTGCTTTGTAAACAAATCTTATATTTACATCAATTTTTATTCTGTGAGTGTATGTATCATGTTTATATGCTATGTAATGGGTTTCATATATAATTTTGAGGAAAATATCATAGATGGATTAATAAAAATGCCTATATTGATGTAAAATAAGACATTTAGTGTGCCCAAGAGTGATTATTATTACGTAGTATTGGCGTCATGAGTGGAGAGAGATTTAGCGATTTTAATGGTCCCGGCACACCAACAGTGTAATTTAGGTACACATAAGTATAATTATCGGTACATATAAAATAGAAGTACTTTAAAACACTTAAAAATTTTTTGGAAAGTTTCCTACAAAAGTGTGGTCACGGAAAAAATTAAACAAAAAAAGGGGGGGGGGCCCGAATTTGAAAAACCCTTGCTGTATTGCAAATTTTGGTCATAATTTGAATCGCCGTAAAAGCGGAATGCCGTAAGGTGGGGAAACGCTAAAGGGGGCCTTATTATTGTATTCATTTTCTGTAATTGGAAAGGTCAAATTTAGCTCCGGCCCTCCCCCTGCCCCTATGCTTGTCGATTCACTGCCTTTTGGGCCCCATTACAAAATTTGTATGGTGTCTGCCTCCCCCATTCTTCGTTGAGGTACTACCCAATCAACCTGCCTGAGATGAAAAAATTTTCTTACCCCCTATGGTCATCTGTTCTTAACTTCAATTGTGCTTTGATACCTTTTTTCTCCCCAAACCCTTAACCCTTTGCTGTCGCGGGGCCCCTTTCTGAAACTGTCATTCTATGTCCCCAAAATTTAAAAAAAAAAAAAAAATTTTTTCTTATGAAACGTAGAGAATCTTTTCCCCGATGGTAATGACACCAAAAGTTCGAAATTTGGTCAAAAAACTCCGGAATTACACTACACGAATTTAGGGTCTTGGCGACATATATGTATGGCGATTTCCCCCCGACTTTTGAGCCCTGTTTTTAGCCAATTCCGTTTTTCCAGTTGAAAAATTTCATAGCAATTTCTTTAGAATTCCATTTATCTATCATTGAGTAAACAAACCCCAATTTACCGTTTTGAATCCCCAAAAAAGTGGTCAGAATTGGGAAATTTTGGCCAAAATTTCCGCAAAAAAAAAAAGTGCCAATTTAAAAATGGGTCCAAAATAAAAAAGGTAGACTTTCTTGGCCTAAAAAAATATCCTTTTTCTTATCCATCTCTGGGCCCCCTTTTATATTATATTGCTTTTTTTTTTTGATTTTTTTTTCATACAAAAAAATACAAAATTTACGGGGATCGGGCTACTGCATTTTTTTAAAAATGGTTAAAAATACAGTGCACTGTGAAAGAATTTAGACTCCCATTGACGCATATGGACGGTGGGTGATTTGTTACCCCTAACATTGGTAAAAAACAACATTTCCGCTACTTTGAGCTCGTTTCGGCTTTTCATCGTAAAAGAATAAAAAACCTCTCCTTTCTGTGATATGTTTTCCTTTTTATCACTAAGACCATGAAAAACGGAATGCAAAAATAAATATTACAAAAAATACCCTCAAAGTCGGCGTTTTTTAACCCAAAAAAAACGGTCAGTTTTTTTTTTTCATTAGGGCCTGTGGCTGAAGGATTTTTTTTAGTGGTGCCATGACCACACGACCCATTCTCTCACATGTGGGCCTACCGGGTTTCCCTGTTGATTTGAACCCACTAAATTTAGATATACAGTGGACCCTGCAAAACAATGGCATGCATAGCGTTAAATCCTTAGCGATAATTTTTATCGCAAAAATTTTGCCTCGCATAGTGCTAAAAAATTCGCTAAGCGTTCGCCCAAAGCGGCCCATGCGGCTGAGCCCCCTCACTTGTTTCCCCAGGGGCATTGTTAAACCCAGCCCCCGCGGTAACATTCAAGCATGCAATCGGCATTTCGTATTATTACACCCTTTTTTTATACTCATTTCAACCTGAAAATAAGTGACCATGGGCCCCAAGAAAACTTTACTGCCAACCCCACAGGAATAAAGGGGGAGAATTACTATGGAGATGAAGAAAAGATTCATTGCTAAGTAGAAAATGGGGGGCGTGTCTCCCAGCTGGCCCAGGGTTTTATATTTAAACCCCCAAACAACCCTCGCTACTAGTGTCCCAAAAGAACGGCAATAAGGGAAATGTTCTTTCCAAAGGTTTAATTTGCTTTCGAAACAGAGTCGCAAGGATAGAAGATGTTGGAGATGTTATGGTGTGGATAAACGAAAAAAAAATAGCAGGGAATAGCATCCTCAAGCGATCATAAGTGAAAAGGCAGGAAGTTGCTGAAAGGGTTTAATTAGAAAAATGCCTGCAATAAATTTGGGGATGTGAGTGAATTTTAAAGGCCCCGCAAAAAGGGTTTGGGTTTGAGTATTTAAGAGGTGTAGTGGCATACATAGTGTGATAAGGCATGGTGAGGCGCCCGTTTTGGCCAAAAACAGCTGAAAAATATGTGAGGAAATTTAAAGGGGGTACATAGACAGTGAAAGGCGAAACCCGAACAAGGTTTAATTTTGACGAAACAGGCTGTTTTGGAAGAAAAAGGAAACAGGACCACATTACTGGGGGGAGGAAAAAGGCACTCCCCGGCATAAGCCTTTGAAAAAAGGCTTACTTTCTCATGTTTCCAATGTAGTGGTGATTGCAAATGAAAGCCTTTTTGGTTCACTTGAAACTCCCAGAGAATATCCCAAGGCTAATTTGTGGTGCGTGGAGGGCAAAAATAAGGCTGGGCACTAGGGGACTTTTCCCAGATGTTTTTACCAAGCATTTGCCCCACTGTGAAAAAATTACCTAATGAAAAGAAATTGGACCCTTTAATGCCTCTGGTGTTAGACAAAGCCCTGGTCACCCGAGCTTGGGAGAGCGCTTTTGGGGACATGAGCTTCTTAAGGTGAATTTTTTTCCTCCTAATACCACTCCCCTCCTGCACCCCCTGGCCACAGGTTTTTGCAAAATTCAAAAAAATGTACCCAAAACTCTGTTTAAAGGGGCTTTGAGTGACCTCAGAAATCAAAGACTCTAAGAAGTTTTGGAGAGATCACTTCAATATCCTCAATTGTTAAACCCTTATGGTAAGGCTTGGGTGGGATACAAAGAAAACTTAAAAATTGGGAAAAATGAAAATTAAACCAAAAGGGAATTTTGGAAATTAGGCTAATTGAAATATATTAAAATAATTTGTTTTAAAATTTTTGGGGGTTAGGGGGAAAAAAAGATTGGTGGGGGAGACAAAAAACTAACCATGATGAGCTGCTAGATAATTTTCAACAGCAAGGGGCCACACCGGGAAATTGCTTTGGAGGATGGGAGAGAGAAATTAAGAAGTTGCCTACTTCAAAGATTAGGAAAAAATCTGGAAATGGTTTGAAGTGCAAACCTTCATGGATAAAAATCAACCCTCAGACAGCTATTGCAACCGTGCGGTGACTGTTACACGACACTTTGTGAAACATTTTAAAAAGTCATAAAGGAACGAGAGTTACAGGCCATATGGACAGATATTTGTGCGACAGAACCCAGTGACTCTGAAGCGGTCCATGGCATTAAAAAAAAAGGGAAAAACCCGGGAAAAAGGGAAATTAACTTCAATCCTAATGGAAAGGGGGACCCCCCTTCTAAACACTAAAACCACCAGCCCCCCTCCTCCCACCCCACAATCACACCACATCTTCAATACAGAAATGTCATTAACTGTGCAGTTTTCTTTTTAAATTTTGTGTGTATTAAAATTAATATTTCAGTGGAAAATTTTTTTTTTTTTTTTCAAACTTTTTTGGGGGTCCTTTCACGAATTAATTTTTTTCCCTTATTTTTTTATGGGGGAAAAATTTAATTTGCATAACATAATTTCGCATAACATTGAGCTCTAGGAAAGGAATAATAGCGTTATGGGGGATCCACTGTTATACGCGAAACAGTAGCGCGTAAGATGTATTTATACGGCCTAAACATCCCAAGGGTTAATGGTCCAAAATTAATACGTTTTTTTTAACATTTGAAAATGGAAAAAAACTTTTTTCTACTTTTTTTTTTTGTATACAGTTGGGCCCCCGGGTTTAAAGATATTTTTTTTATTCCAAAGTATTTTCAGGTGCCAGTACGACCGAATTTGTTTTCCCCTAAAGGGAAAATTGTAAGTAGATTGTCCATTTCAGCCCCCAAACTACACGTACAAAAGCACTTCATAATTGGCCCCATTGGGGGGGTGATGTTAACGGGGGGGTCCACGTATTTGAAAATTTTTTTTATTTTTTTTTTATCACCTGGCGACCCCAAGGAGGGGGCCCGAAAAAGAAAAATTTACCATCATTCATCCACACTGTCTGCCAAAAGGGGTGCTTTACACTACATTTTTTAAACTGAAAAAATTAAACCCCCCCTTTCAGAGTGCGGCACTGTACTTCCCACCCCGGCCAAATCCGGCCCTCCCTTTTTCCCCTAACCCCTTCATAAATTTACTTTGCTCACACTCCAAAAAGCACGTCAAGAAAAAAAAAAACCATTTGTCCCATTCATTTCCATAAACACCCACGCACCTGCTGGAAGTCCAAGCCCCCCCAAAAAAAACCTCCTTTACCCCTCCCTCCAGCCTTTCCTGGCCCGACCCCCCCCCCGCCTTCCTTCCCCCTACAGACTGATACACCTTAAAATCATTCTTTTTGCTCCATTTTCCCCAACATGTCTGAACCACCTCAACAACCCTTCCTCACCTCCGGGGAAAAAGTTTTGGTAATCCCCCACCTCCTCCTAACTTCCAAACTACAATTCCCTGCATTATATTTACACCACACATTGCCCTCAGACTGACATCCCACTGCCTCCAGCTTCTCCTCGCGCAACATTCATCACCCCTCTTTCCACCCATATAAGGCTTTTTAAAACTTTCTCTCATACATTTCCCCCCCTTTGCCTCCCCAGTCTCCTAAGGCACCACTCCCCCCTTTTCCCCTCCAATTTAATCACCTCCTCCATACCCCCTCCCTCCAATCTGATATCCAATCTTTCACACCTAATCTTTTTGTTTTTTCCCATAACCTACTCTTTCCTGTATTCATTTTTAATTTTCTTCTTTTTATACCCTACCAAATTCATCCCCCAATCCCCGCAACTTTTTCAGAATCTCCCAAGAGCACAGGGCACACAAAGAGCAACTGTGCAACCCCCTTTATGTGTGATTCTTTATCTTTTAACTCCACGCCTCTTGCCAAGACCCTTTCATTTACTTCTCTTACAACCCCATCTATAAATATATTAAACAACCACGGTGACATCACACATCCTTGTCTAAGGCCTACTTTTACTGGGAAAAAAATTTCCCTCTTTCCTACATACTCTAACTTGACCCTCACTATCCTCGAAAAAAACTCTTCACTGCTTTCAGTAACCTACCTCCTACACCATACACCTGCAACATCTGCCACATTGCCCCCCTATCCACCCTGTCATACGCCTTTTCCAAATCCATAAATGCCACAAAGACCTCTTTAGCCTTATCTAAATATGTTCATTATGTGTTGAACTGTAAACACCTGGTCCCACACCCCCTACCTTTCCTAAAGCCTCCTTGTTCATCTGCTATCCTATTCTCTGTCTTACTTTTAATTCTTTTAATAATAACTCTACCATACACTTTACCAGGTACACTCAACAAACTTCTTCTTCTTTCAAAAGTACCAGCCGTATCCCACTGAGGTGGGGTGGGCCAAAAAAAAAACTGAAGTTTCTCCTTTTAAATTTAGAATAAACAGGAAAGGGGTTTCAAGCCCTTGCCCCGGATTTTATCCCCCTCTTACCCCCAGTTCAAGGAAAAAAATTCTGTTATTCCCCAAATAAAAAATAAAACCAACCAAAAATTAGAAAAAAAATAAAGAAAACCCAAGGGGGTGTGTATATATACTTTTACATTATTTATGTCCCTAATTAATAATCAATTTTACCTTAAAATCTTCTTTTAGGACAGACAAAAAACCCAAATCCTACCTTCATTAAAACATTCATAAAACATAAAACATAAGAAAAGGGGGAACCTCAGGAGTCTGGCCCCATAAAGTCCTTTACAATTTCCCCTAACAAAACATTTACCCAACCCCAGTTTTTAATCCCACCCAAGTTAGCTCTGATGTAAAAGCCCAAAAATAAACCCTACTCTTTTTCACCCAATTTTGTTTTAAATCCCAAACCCCAGCCTAAAAACCCAATGGGTAGTGTTCCACCAAACCCCCAATTTTTCCCCAATCTTTCCTAGTCCTTTTAAATTAAAACTTTTATCTAAATTTTAAACCTTTTGGGCTTTTCTTGGGAGAGATTCCCAAAAATTAATTTTTTTTTTTATTTTTTTTTAGTTTATTTTTTTTAAAATTTTTAAAATTTTTTTCTTTTTTTTTTTTTTTTTTTTTTTTTTATTTTTTTTTTTTTTTTTTTTTTTTTTTTTTAAAAAAAAATATTTTTTTTTATTTTTTTTTTTTTTTTTTTTTTTTTTTTTTTTTTTTTTTTTTTTTTTATTTTTTTTAAAAAAAATTTTTGTTTTTTTAAATTTTTTTTAAATTTTTTTTTTTTTTTTTTTTTTTTTTTTTTTTTGTTTAAACCCTCCTGAAGTTCCCTAACATCACTTTTGAATCAATTATCCCCCTATCTTTGTGTCATGGGCGTTTGCTCATATCACAGAAATTCCCTCATCAAGACATTGATATATATTAAAACAAAAAGGGGCCCAAAGACTGATCCCTGTGGAACCCCACTTGTTCAGACCCATCGGATTTAACCCCATTTAGGGACCTCTTGCTTCCTGCAGTGACCCATGTTCGATCCAGAGAGCATTTTTCCCCCCAATGCCATGAGCTCCCATTTTCTTTAACATTATGGTGCGGAACTCATCAAAACCCTTTACAAAAATCAAGTAAATATATCAAATTTTTTATGTGGTCAACAGCCTCAAAAGCTTTCTGAGGAAATTTAATAAATTATTAGACAAGCCCGCCTCTTGTAACCCATCGAGTATCTTTAAATCAAGCTAGCTTATCGGATGGCTTTTTAAAATCTCAGCTATAAGACTCTAGAAATTTTTCCTCAATTGGGGTCAGGCTTATTGGGCGGAAATTTTTGACGGTAACGACTTTCCCTGTTTTAAAAATAGGAGTTCTTTAGCCATCTTCCACATACAGACACAAACCCCTGTTTAAAGAGATAAATTAAAAAAATTAGTTAAATGGTTCACGGGGTTTCCATTTTGCATCCTTAAGAACTTTTGAAAAACCTCATAACCCCGGCGACTTATTTTGCTTCAGTCTGCTTTCGCCTCACAACCTTTTCACTAGTGACTGTGATTTACAAATTTATCTTCTTCTAGCCCCTGAAAAATTAATTACTGGAAAATTGTTAGTGTCTTCCTTTTTAAAAACTGGAGAAAAAAAATTTTTTAAAAAACAAGCCTTTTTCATTCTCTTTGTCAAAAGGGTCCCCATAGTTTTTTTTAAGGGGGCCCTATCTTACTTAACTTTTTTTCTATAGACCGGAAAAAAATTTTTTGGGGTTAGTTTTTAGAATCCCAGAAACTTTAATTCATATTCCCTTTTTTAGCTTTTCTTATCCCCTTTTTAATGTCCCCTTAATGTCAAAAAAATGATTATAAGATGCCCCTCACCTTTTTTGATACGCCTATAAATTCCCTTTCTTACCCCTAGTGATATTTGACCCTATTTTTCACCCATTTTGGGTCATTTCTTTTTGATCTAATTTTTTTTATATGGGAAAAACCCTTTGAGCAGCTTTATATTTCGAAAACTGTCATATTGAAGCTCTTCGTTCCCCCAGTCAACAGATGATAAGTTTTCCCAAAAAACCCATGTAATCTGCTAAGCGAAAATCGGGGGACTTTTTACGAGTTATCGCTACTACGTACTTCCATTCAATGCAAATTTAATTGATTTGTGGTCCTAGCACCCATTTCCCTCAAATTTTTTCAAAATTTATAACAAGGGGATTCTTGTTTGCCATAACTAATCGCAGGTTATTTCCCCTTGTGGGTTCTGTCACAAACTCTTAAAAAACAATCCTGAAATCTTCTAAAAAGTCGTACGTTTCTAAATTCCCAGAAAAATTCCAATCAAAAAAGACTAAAGTTAAAGTCTCCTAGAAATTTCTCATTATCGGCCCTTTTGGCCTTAAAAAATTCCTCCCAAGTTTTCCCTTGGGCCCATCTGTTTGGGGGACGGGATATCACTCCTAAACAGTTTTTCATGCCCTTCTGAAAAATTCCCATCCCAAAAAACCGTTGTGTTACTTCAGACTTAATACCCGTTTTTTTTCAAAGTTTTAAGCGATTTGGACATACAATGCCCCCCCACCCCCCCCTCCCCCAAAACTTTATCTTTTGGGAAAAATTTAAAACCCCCGAATATGACATTCCCCAGGCATGCCCGACTTTTTGAATTAAACCAGTCTCGTTAAGGAAATACATCAATGTTTCCTACACAGCAACTATCTCAAATCGTCCATCTTATTCCTACACTACGGCAATTAGCATAATAAACATTTAAAACCCCCCTTTCTCTTTAACCCTTCCTGCCATTTTTATTTTTCTAAAACCTATTATGCCTTAACACCCAAGGCCCGGGTTTTCAATTTCTATCCGTTCTTTTTATTACTATTCCCCCCAAAAACTCGTAATTTACTACACTGGGACTTCACTGTTTTCCCCAAAACCCATACCACAACTATTCCTATTTAAAGTCCAACGCTCCCCCACTGCAGTTGCCCGTGCTCCCACCCCCACCTGATAGTGAAACCCCCTCCCCAGCATAATTCATTTCTGCCCTAGAGACTCCCAGTTGTCAAGAATTTACCGATTTTCCTTACAGTATTTTCCAGCCGCAATGCCCAATTTTCCCTTGACAACCATTCACTTCCAACTCCCCCCCTTGGCAAAATACCACAAGAAGGGTTCCCACCCTTTCTTTTTAATTATTTCTATTGCTGACCTATACCTGCTAACAGGTCCTCCTCCTACGTCTGCCCAAAAACCCTTTCCTCCAGCCTGAGACGATAATAGGATTGCTCCCATTACCTCCATGAGTCATCCAACGGTAAAAATACCTCCATCCCAGCCCCCCCGGAAAGCAAAACCCTGCTCCTATCCTGTCCCTTTAAGCAGAACGCCCATCCATATACCTAAATTTGGGTATCCCCAACAACAACAAAATTCTTACCTTCCTTAATGTCTTTGTCGTGTTTTGTTCCAGTAGTTTAACTCACATTTGTCGGTAGCACTGAGAATGTATTGGATGTTTCCACAACATTTCCACGGGAGTCTCTTTCTTCTTCATCGTTTCTACCTTCCATTCTCTTCTTTAAACGTCAACTTCTTTTTCCCCGCTGTCCAGCCACTGAAATTTCCCTTCTTGGGCCTGAGGGCTCAACACAGGAGGACTACACAATCTTTTTTTTTCCCCGGTAAAACGCCGAATTTCCAAATTCGCCAACCTCAATTCTTCCTTAAGCGTTGGAAAGTTGCTCGAGGAGGGCATCTTGCTTCAATTTTAGAGAGGCGCAAACGGCTTCACAGAGCCAATACACTCAAACTCGCAAATGCCAACAATCAGGAGCTACTGCGCAGCAAGTCCCACGGCCCAAAACGTTTTGAACACTGGCTTTCTTTTACACTCACTGGCAGGGCGGGATACCTCCCTGGGCGGTTGCTGTTAACCAACCTACTACCTACACTCAACAAACTTTTCCCCCCAAAAATTTTTTGCACTCTCTTTTGCCCCCCTTTTCCTTTATACAAAGGAAATATCATGCCTCTGCCAATCCCCGGGACCTTACCCTCTTCCATACATTTATTAAAAAATTGCACCAACCACTCCAAAACTATACCCCCCCTGCTTTTAACACTCTATCTTTATCCCCCAAAACCCCCCTGCCTTACCCCCTTTCATTTTTTTCCTATGCCTCACAACTTCCCCCACACTCACAACTGGGCCCTTCCCCCCTCCTACAAATGTTATTCCTCCTTGCCCCCTACACGAAAAACACAGTTTTCCCTATCTTCATCAACATTAACCAAATTTCCCCAAAATATTTCCCCCATTCCCAAAACCTCTAACTCTCCAAATTTAAAAACTTCCCCTCCTATTTTTAACTGACAAATCCATTTTTTCCTAGGCTTCCCTTTAAATTGTTTCTCACCCAAAACTTTTTCTTTTTTCAACAAAAATTTGTTGATAACATCTCCCCCCACTTCTCATTTCTCCTTTTACATTGCTTTCCCCCCTCTCTTAAACCTTTTCTTTTTTTCCATAACTCTTTCCCTCCTTTCATCACTTCACTTTGAAAAACTTTTTCATATGCTAATTTTTCTCCCTTACTACCTCTTTACTCATATTCCACCAATCGCTCCTCTTCCCTCCGCACCCACCTTCCTGAAACCACAAATTCTGCTGAACACCCCAAAACAAAAAACTTTTTTTAAACCCTACCCCATACCTTTTCCCCGGGCCCCCCCCCCCCTTTGCCATGCCCCAATTAGCCCACTATCCCAATGGGGTTTTTTATATCTTCCCTAACTGCCTCCTCTTTTAGTTTAAAAACCTTCACCCTCTCTTTTTCCCCTGATGCTTCTATTCTCCTTTACCCCATCTCCTTTACCTAGGAGCTACAAAAAAAAAGTATCTGTATACTTGGCCCCTCTAAAAAACAGTACATCCTGAATCTACTAAAACAGTTTTTTATCTCCAATACAAACCCAAACAAGCTACGTCATTCCTCTAAAATCATTCTTGAAACTTATTTATCCTTTTTTTTTAAAAATATGTTTTACCTATAACTAAACCCCTTTCTATACAAATTTTCAATCAAAGGGCTCCCATTATCATTTAAACACCTGGCACCCCGAACTTCCTCCCAAAAACCCTCTCTAAAAATTTCTCCTACTTTAGCATTCAGGTCCCCTACCACAATTATCTCTCACGGGTTAAAGGCCCATACATTCACTTAACTCTCCCAAATCTCTCTCTCTCCTCTACATTCCTCTCTTCTCCCGGGGCATACCACTTTTAGACCCACTTTTCACATCCAACCCTTTTCTTTGATCCCCATAATTCTTGAATTTGCACATTCATATTCTCTTTTCCTCCCCTTTCCAAACTGATCCTTCAACTTACTCTACCCCTTCCTTTTCCAACTCTCTCGATATCCAGATTTAATCCCCTTTATTTCCCCCCACCGAAACTCCCCACCCCCTTCACTTTTTTTCACTTAGGGCCAGGGCATCCAATTTTTTTCATTCATAACATCGCAACATCTGTTTCTTGTCACCACACTACATCCACCACATTCAAGCATCCCGTTTTATAAGTTTTTCTTCTTCTCTTTTTTAGTAAATGTCTACAGGAGAAGGGTTACTAGCCCATTCTCCCGCATTTTATGCCTCATACGCCCCCATGGCTTTGGGGGAAAGATTCTTTTCCATTTCCCCATGGACAATAAAAAAAAAATAAAGAAGAAAAGAGCTATTTAGAAAAAGGAAAAAACCTAGATTTATTATAATTATATCCCATGACTGCTGTGAAGTGTGACCAAAGTGAAGTAGGAGTAGCAAAATCCCTTTTATCTAGCGGTTTAAAGAAACAGAAAAAAAAACCAGCGATCCTCCCATATGCAAAAAGTTACAGGTTTCGTTTCACAGTCATCGGCAAAACGGTTATTTTCCCTGGGGGTTGTGTCTACCAACCATCCCTATTTGAAAAAATGTAAAAAAAAAAATAGATGTATTTTGGAGCACTACGGATTTGAACATCGATCATTTGGCCCTTTTTAAAGGGGTTAAACAGACTGCCGGGTCCCCCCATCAGTTCCCCTTTGAGTATTTTGTATGTTTTTTTTTCATGTCCCTTCTGGGCCTTCTGTCATCCAGTTCATTAATTTAATTCCGCTGGCCTTTCCTCAAGCTTGACCCCCCCCCCTTTGTTCTGGAGCTAGTCTTTTTGCTACATCTCCACTTTTCCCTTTCTTCATTTCCTCGGTGTGGGCTCCTGCCCGTAGAAATTTCTCCAAAATGGGCCCCAATAATTTTATAAAGGGCCCGAAATGGCCTTTTTTTGAATTTTAAAGGATTTTCCAGGAGCATTGGCTACAGAGGTTTTCAGTTGAGTGATACCCCAACTGTTAGGCACTGTGCTTGCTCTTAGATCTTTCCTTTAATGAGGTCGCAGCCTTGCCTCTGAGTCGGGCTCTGTGTTGGTTTTTTGGACCTTTCTCAGTCTTACCCTTTGCCTTTTCTGTAGCTGAACTCAGCACCATTTTCTGACCAATCCTGCAGTTTGTCCAGCCTTATAGTCCCGTTACTCTTCTCCAATCTCCCATTTTTTCCGAATAATCACCTTTGATCCTTTGGGAATTTCCCCGTTAACCTGTTGCACCTTTTAAATTTTTTTGTCCCATTTTCTTTGGGGGTAAATAGGGTGTGTACATTAAAAGCCAGGGGTGCCAAAAGAATAATTAAAAAAAAATCTGAGAACTTTTTACTCTGGAAGTAAATGATATAAAATACTGCCCACAATAGAAAAAAAAACCCAAAAGAGATATAATTGATCCTTTATTAAAAAACGACTAGGAAAGTTGTGAGTAAAGGATCCCCTTAACTGATTTTGTTTATTTTTCCAGCATTTTACTCTACTACAACAAGCTACTCCCTATCATGTTATTTTACAGGTTTTGAGATATTCCTTTTTAAATACAAAAATTTGGGTATGCAATCCTTTTGTTTTAAGTGGCAGTTATGTTTTATGAAGTACAGGGACCCTCGACCACGATCCCTCGATTAAAAATAAATCTGACTAGCGAAACATTTAACGAAAAAATTTTTTCCTGATTACGCTAAAAAACTCGAAAAACCACTTTTCCGTCTGAATGTGTCCACTTCGGGCCAGTGTTTCAACCCACCGCCCCCCGGGGGCCGCTTCCAAGCATACAGGGGAACATTTAATTATCACACCCTTTTTTAGTGATTGACCTCCAAAATAAGCACCAGGGGCCCCCAAAAGAAAGTTTCTAGTGCCAACCCACAGCAAAAAGGTGAGAATTCTATGGATATAAAAAAAAAAAAGAATCATTCCCAAAGTATGAAATGGAGTGCTGCTCCGAGCTGGCCCAGGCTGTAAAAAAAAACCCCCCAATCAACCATCGCTACTTTTGTGGCCAAGAAAACGGCAATCAGGAACTGTTCTTGCCAAAGGTGCAACTATGTTTTCAAAACGAATCGCAAGTGATAGAAAAAATTGAGAGGACTGTTTTTGTTATGGAAAAACAAAAAACAGATAGCAAAAATAGATCTCTCAAGCGATCATATGTGAAAAGGCAGGAAGTTGCATGACAATTTAAATTAAAAAAAAATGCCAGCAAAAGTGGTTTTTGAGTAATTTAAGGCCAGAAAAGGTTGGTTTGAGAGTTTTAAGAATCTTAGCGGCAACATATGGATAAGGCAGGGTGAGCTGCCATTTGGACCATAAAGCAGTAAAAAATTTTGTGCAGGAATTCAAGGAGTACATAACATGAAGGGACTGAAACCGAAAAGGGTTTTAATGGGACACTGACAATGTTGTGAACCACTTTAGGAAAGTAAAAGGAACGAGGGGTAAGGTAACATGGACAGATATGTTTCGACAGAACCCAGTGATTTCTGAAGCTGGCCCTAGTGGCATTAAAAAAAACAAGGGAAGAACCCCCCAAAAAAGACTTGCTGCCTAAAAGGCTAAGGAAAGGGGGGTTCCCCTTCTAAACACTAAACCTCTCCCCTCCTCCTACCCCATTCAATCATCACCAGATCTAAATAAAGGAAAGTTCATGAAACGTGATGTAATTTCATTTTGTGTGTATTAAAATTAATTTTTCATGGGGTAAAAAAATTTTTTTTTCAATACTTTTGGGGGTTTTGCACGGATTAATTTGATTTTCCCTTTTTTTATGGGGAAAATTAACTTTTACTAACGAAATTTTGACTAACGATGAGCTCTCAGGGAACGGTTAATATCCTGGTTTTAGGGTCCCACTGTACAGTAAAAATTTTTAATACATTTTTTTTATTTCTAAAAGGGGGTTTTGTAATGTTTGAAATGGAAAAAGGGTATGGCCTGTCATCATGTCAGCATTAACCTGACTAGTGGGGCATTTGCATTGGTTAAATTTGGGCTATTTAAAGCAATATGTCAGATTCTAGTGAATTTAGAAATAAAAATATAAAAAAATTTATCTTGAAAACTTGAACATATTGCTTACCTGGAGGGGTTTTGGGGGGTCATGCCCCCGTCCCTCTGAACCGGGCTTATGGTCATACACTTTTGTTTATTTGATAAAGCATCATACCGGGATGTTGTGGTGATTTGGTTTTGTTCTATACATTCCCCTGTGTTATGGCCGTGTCACTGAGACAAGTTTGAGGTTAGTTTTTACAGGAATCAAAATGCATTACAAAGCACCGTGTCAAGTCAGATTTGAAAAGTATATGCCCCTGTAACCTTTAACCCCTTTCAGGGTCCGCCCCGAGTCTGGGCTTTACGTTCAGGCCCAAACCGTAGATCTACTCTGACTCAGCTCACTTGAAAACTGTGAGTGGTAAATTTGGGCCAGAAAATAGAGAATACATCATGGGTATGTGTGCACCACATAAAAAAAAACCGCTCACACGTGTTAATGAGAGAAAAAAAATGAGACTGTTTTTTCGATTAAAGCAGGATTTTGCAGGTTTTTTCGTATGTTTTTTAATAGTTTTTTTGTGATTTCTTGGTCTCATTTGATAGAATGGAAACATTTCCAGAAATGAGATAATTTTGATTGGTGTTTGCACTGGAAATGGCTTGAAACGAGCTCAAAGTGGCGGAAATTTAAAAATTTTTCCGATGTTCAAGATAAACAAAAGACCTCACACGTCTTATACACGCCCGTTGGGGGGTCTAATAAACATTCAAAAATGGGTGTGAAATTTTATACAATTATTACAAAATTTCATAACGTAAATCTTTTATTTTTGGGGGTAATAAAAAATTCATTAGTGAATAAAAAACAAAATGGAATTTTTTTGTAAAGCCCTCAAAACATAACAATGAACAAGGAAAAGTTAGTTTAGTGCCCGGAATACCTCATTTTTTATTCTGGACCCCCTTTTGAAATTGGAATATTTTGAACTTTGTTTAAATTTGGCCCCCAAAATTAAAACCCAATTTTTTGGGCACTTTATTTTTTGTTTTAAATGGTTGCTTGGGATTTCTTGTGCTCAATCGATAGAATAGAAGTATACTAGTGAATAGCTAAGAATTTGGGACTGGGAATAATTTTCAATTGGCCTAAAAGGGATCAAAGTCGGCAAAACGCCATTCGTAAAATCGCTGACACATCAAAATTCACGAGAGCATAATTTTTGTCAATTTCCATCAAATTTGTACTTTTTTTTTTATTTCCTTCACAAAAAGATTCTCTACCATTTCATAAGAAAAAAAAAAAAAATTTTTTTTTTAAAAAATTTTTGGACACTGGGGACCACTCAGATTTTGGGCCTTTTGGGCCCTGAAAGGGTTAAACAATACAGTATGGCTGTTTTTTTTTCAACACTGAATGGCAGACAGTGATTTTGGGTGCTGCTTTAACTCTTGACACCAATAATGTGCTGAAATTCCTAAAAAAATTTTTCGGGAAGTTCAAAAATCTTCATTACTTTGGCTATGCGAACATATGGGGTTTTAAAATATCTTTTTGTTACATTATTATTAGCATGGGGACACAAAACCCAAAGGGATTTACAGCCTGTGGGGGGTGGATGGACAAAAAGGGAATTTCGGGCTCAATTTTAAAAATCTCTTTTACAGATTCGCCAAACAAAGGATCTCATCAAGGGAGACTAAGACATACTTATTTTTCCGAAATTTTCCACAGAAAACAACTAGCGCAGGTGTTATGATTTTTTGTATTTTAGAAAAATGTAACATTTTGGGGGATGTTTTTACGTTTCTTTTACGAATATAACATCTGTTCTACATCAGTTACAAATGATTTACTGATAAGCTTTTTAAGAATCGTTAATTTTGCCTCCCAACATATTTAAGAGGGAGGGGAAAACCCTTTTAAAATATATCATATTCACTTTACAAAAAATGTTCTCCATTAAAAAACTTGCCCGGTTTTGATCATTTCTTCAACTGAGGATAATATAGAACTGAATTTACCTTTAGCACTGCTGTATCTTCCCCTTTTTTCATTTTCATTTTCTTCAACTTTTCTGCTACTAAATATTTTCATAAAAAAAACCAAACCATACCACGGGCGGGGGTAGAACCGCGATCAGAGAGTATCAAAACTCCAGACCATCACGTTAGCCCCTGGGGCCCCTACCCCAAAAAATTCATCGAACTGGTACATTTCACACCATAGGGATGGAATGGTTTTTTGCAAAACGTGTCATTTCGATTTCATGAGATATTTTCATAATTGCAATTTTTGCGCCCCCTCATTACAAACACATTAACCCTTGACACCCACCATTTTATTCCTCATTTTGCCCCCCTACCCAGCACTGCCACCACCCTTTTGTTTTTTTGCTTATTTACACTTGATGAGCGTAACAAAAGATTTGTTCTGACTTTCCTTTTCAGAATAACTTTACCCGCTCTTTTCAAAAACAACTTTCCTGCCTTTTCTCATACTTTCTGTTTAATTTTGAGGAAAACACTGTAAAGTACAATCTGTTTTTTTCCATAAAAATTTGTCATGATGAAGGGTAAGGCCCCCAGAAGTTTTTTTCTCACATCCTATT
>NW_026504804.1:0-12842 GCF_026875155.1 Cherax quadricarinatus
CCACTTAAAACCCCGCAGCTTACAAAGCACAGTCTAGCCCTTCCAAACACACTACATTTTACAAGGCCATAAGTCTCACAAGACACACACAGCTAACAAGATCACACAGTTTACAAAACACGTCTAGTCTTACAAACACACGCAGTCTTACAAGGCACACAAAAGTCTTAAAAAACACACTACAGTCTAACAAAAACACTACAGTCTTACAAAACACAGTCTAGTCTTACAAGACCACTACAGTCTTACAAAACACACTACAGTCACAAAAAACATTGTATCCTACAAAACACACTACAGTCTTACAAAACACACAAAAGCCTTACAAACACCACAGTTTAAAGACACACTGTATCTTACAAACAGTTATCGTTTCAACACACACTGCAGCTTCAAAACACAAGCTTGCAACACACTACGTCTTACAAGACCAACACAGTCTTACAAGCATACTACTCTTACAGGACACACAACAGTCTTCAAGACACCTCAGTATTACAAAACACAGTCTAGTCTTACAAGACGCACTATAGTCTCAAAAACACAATACAGTTTACAAGACACACTCATATTACAAAACAAAATGAAGTTTCAAGGCACACTCATCTTACAAGACACATTACCCTTTTTCAAACACACTACAGTTTACAGACACATTATAGTCCTACAAGACACACTCAGCTTACAAGACACACTAAAATCTTAAAGACACACTACAGCCTACAAGACACACTGCAGTCGTTCAAGACACAAGTCTTGAAAGACACATACTGTTTACAAACACATACGTCTTACAAAACACCTGTAGTTTACAAAACACACACTGTCTTACAAGACACCTAATCTTTTCAAGACACACTACAGTCTTACAAGCACACTACAGTCTTACAAGCCACTTAGTCTTAAAACACCTCAATCTTAAAAAAAACAGTCTGTTTCAAAACGCACTGCAGTCTTACAAAACACAAACAGTCTTACAAACACACAGAAGTTAAAAACACACTGCAATCTTTTAAGACACCACAGCTTAAAGACCACTAACAGCTTCTAGGCACAATACGTCTTACAAGACACAACTGCTTACAAGACACACTAAGTCTTAAAAACCATTATGTCTTACAAACACTACAGTCTTACAAGGGACAAAACAGTCTTACAAGACACAACTGTCTTACAAGACACACTACAGTCTTTAAAAACACTTTTTGTCTTACAAGACACACCACAGTCTTACAAGGCACACAACAGCCTTCAAGACTCATACTGTCTTTGACGACAACTACTCTACTAGACACACAAAGTCTTACAAGACACACTACAGTATTATAAAACACAGTCTAGCTTACAAGACGCACTATAGCCTCATAGACACAAACAGTCTTTCAAGACACACTGCATATTTCAAACAAATGAAGTCTTTCAAAACACACTACTGTCTTACTGGACACACTACGATGTCTCACAGCTAGACCACACTACAGTCTTACAAGAATGCAGAATACAGTCATACAAAACACATTCCTAGTCATACCGCGTACACACTACAGTCTTGACAAATGTACCACACTACAGTCATACAAGACAGCACTACAGTCCATACACTAGACCCACTAACAACAGTCTTACAATGACCAACATTTGTAGCCTACAAAACAGCACTACAGTCTTACAAGACACACTACAGTCTTACAAGACTACACTACGTCGTTACAATGCGCACACTGCCAGTAATTCACAAGACAAACTGCAGTTTTTTTTAAGACACACTACAGTCTTACAAAACGCTCACTGCAGTCTAACACAGAAGAAATGACTTGCAAGACACACTACAGTCTAGAGACAAGACAACTGCGAGTCTTGACACAAGACACCCTACAGTCCTTACAAACACTACTGTCCTCACAAGACACACTACAGTCTTACAAGACACACTACTTTCCTTACAACACAACTACAAACGATTACAAGATACACTACAGTCTTACAAAACACAGTCTAGACTTTAAAAGTCACACTTAAAGTCTTACAGCCACACACCGTCTTACAAGACCACTTCTACAGTAATACAATACACACTAGGCAGTCACGAAGACATAGTGGCGATCTTGCAAGACACACTGCAGACTTACCGCAAGACACACATAAGTCTTTACAAGAACACACCTGCAGTCTTACTACATTGCACACCGCAGTCTAACAAGACATCACTTCACAGTCTCACAGACACACTGCAGATCATTACAAGCACTCTGACAGTCATACAAGACACCTGTAGTCTTACAAGACAAACAGACAGTCTTAACAAGACGCACTACAGTCTTACAAGGCACACTACAGTCTTACAAGACACACAACATCATAAAAAGAGACACTGAAGACTTACAAGACACACACTACATGTCTTACAAGACACAGCTCCAGTCTACCAGAGACACTGAAGTCATTACAGCGTGCACACACTGCAGTCATACAAGACACCAATACAGTATTACAAGATACATCAGCAGTCTGCAAGACACACTACAGTACTTACAAGAACACAAGTCTTGCAAGACATCGCAACAGTCTTACAAGACACACAGCAGGTCTTACAAGACTCGCACACTGTCTTAAAGACTCCACTAACAGTCATACAAGTAAACCCTACTAGTCTTAACATGACATCGCTACAGTTTTACTAACAAGACACACTGCTGTCCTTGACTAGAACACGACTACAGTCTTAAACTATACACACTAGATCTTACAAAACAACGAAGTCTAGTCTAACAAAGACACCACTACAGTCTTACAAGACACACCTGCAGTATGTACAAGAACAACATCAGTTTTTAAGACACACTACCTGTCTTAAACAAAACACGACTGCATCATAACAAAAGAACACATGACACTGCAAGAACACACAGACAGTCTTACAACGACATACTGCAGTCTTACAAGACACACTGCAGTCTTACAAGACATACTGCTGACATAAACAAGACACACAGAAACAGTCATACCAAGACACACTACGGTCTCACAAGACACACTACAGTCTTACCAAGACCACACTACTGTCCTTAACTAAGACACACTACAAGACTTACAGACACACTACAGCACTACAAAAACAACAGTCTTAGTCTTATAAAAACCAACTCATCTTAACAAGCACACTACAGTCTTATAAACACACTGTATCTTACGCGAGACGCACAACATTCTTACAAGAAAGACACACTGTAGTCTACAAGACAACTCTACAGACTTACAAGACATACTAACATTTTTTCAAGACACTGAACACTATATTAACAAGACACAACACTGCCAGTCTTGCAAGACATATGATGCGCGCGAGTCTGGCAAACCAAACGCAGTCCTTTTCAAGACACAACTTAAGTCCTTTAACAAAGTACACACTGCAGTCTTACAAAACACACTGCAGTCTTACAAGACCGCACTACAGTACACAAGACACTACTGCAGTCTTACAAAGCACCCCTACAGTCTTACAAGACACAACATTAGTCATACAAGACAACAAACTGTCTTTACAATACGCACTACAGTCTTACAAGGCCACTACAGTCTTACAATACACACTACATTCTTACTAGAGACAATGGAAGTCTTTACAATACACACTACAACAGACATAAACATGACACACTACAGGTCCTTACAAGAGACACTGAAGTCTTACAAGACACTGCAGGTCTTACAAGACAACAAACTGTATACAAGACACACTGGCCAGTCTTGACAAGACACTCAACAGTCTTACAAGGACACAAGTCTTCAAGAAACGCTACAGTCTTACAAGACACTCTGCAGTCTTACAAGACCACTACAGTCTTACAGACACACTACATCTTACAAGGCACAATACAGTCTTAACAAGACACACTACTGACTTACAAGACACCAACAGTCTTTCAAGACACACCTACTGGTCTTACTAGACACACTACAGTCTTACAAAATGCACAATACATCTTACAAGACACACTACTGTTCTTACAAAGATGACACAACATGTCTTACAAAACACTTCTAGTCTTACAAAACACACCCACAGTCTTACAAGGCACACAACCGTCTTACAAGACTCAATTACTGGTCTTAGACAGACACACTACAGTCTTACAAAAGACACACCACTGGTCATACTAGACACACTACAGTCTTACAAAGACGTCCAATACAGTCTTACAAGACACACCTGCAGTCTTACAAAACACAGTCTACCTTAACAAGCGACACACTACAAGATTTTTTTTACAAGCACACTACAGTCTCATCAAGACACACCACAGTCTTTATAAGACAAACTACAGTCACATACAAAACACAGTCTAGGTCTAACAAGACTCACCACATGCACGCGCGGCTTACCAAGGAGCAAACTACAAGTCTTCCAATATCACACTCACTTGAGATCTTAACACAGAACACAGTATCTCGCTCTTACATAGCACACATGCGAGCTACATTCTTACAATAAACATTGTCGTCCCTACATAGACACACTACAGTCTTAACAAGACACACTACAGACTACATTACAAGACACGATCTACTACAAGTTTAGTTCACCGCAAGACAACATCTGATCAGTCTTACAAAGACACTCGCTATTCGTCTTACAAGACACAACCTCAAGTCTTACAAGACACAAAGTCTTGCAAGACACCACTACAGGTCTTAACAAAGACACACTACTGCTTACAAGACACATCAACTACAGTCTTTACAAACACACTACATCTTACTAACACAGAACAGTCTTAACAAGACCACTTCAGTATTACAAAACACAGTCTGTCTAAAAGACGCACTCATAGTCTCATATGACACAACACAGTCTTACAAGACCAATCACTCAGTATGACAAAACAACACCTGAAGGTCATACAAGACACACATACGTCTAACCTAGACACACTACAGTCTCACGAGACAACACTACAGTCATACACAAGATATTCTACAGTCTTACAAAACACAGTCTCATCTTTAACAAGACAACACTACAGTCTTACAAGGCACACTACTGTCCTTACAAGACACACTAACAGTCGCTTATCAAGCTCACACTACAGTCCTTACAGACACATTGTAGTCCAACAAACCACCACAACCAGTCATACAAGACACACTACTAGTCTTACAAGACACACTTACAACTCAATCCTTACAAGACACACTGCAGTCTTGCAAGACACAATATCTTGCAAGACACACACAACTCTCTTAGCAAGACTACACTACATCCTTACAAAAGACAAACACAACAGATCATACCAACACACTACAGTCTTACAAGAAACACAGACTACAGACTTAACAAAGAGACACAAACATCCTCTCACTAGACACACTAACAGTATACTCTCAAGACAAAGCTAAGACACAACGTAATACAAATCACAGTTCTAGATCTCTTACAAGACGCCACTAAAAAAGTCTTGACAATGTATACGACAGTCGCATTACGAAGACACACACAGTCTTGCCAAGACACAGTACTCACACAGTCCCTTTACAAAACACAGTTTTAGTCCCCTTAAAAGAACGCACTTACAGTCTTACAAGGCACGCCTAATAACAGTCGTTTAAAAGACACACTACAGTTCTTACAAGACCACCTGCAAGCTTTACAAAACACAGTCCTGGATTCCAAACACACTGTATCCTCACAACACAGCAAAACAGTCTTACAAGACACACTGCCGTATTACAAAACACACTGCGCAGACTCACCAAGGACAGACTAAAGATAAACCAAGACACACTGACTCTCTTACTAGATTAACTACAGTTCCTTACAAGGACACACTACAAGTCTTACAGACACACATCAGTCTTACACAAGACAATCACTACAGAGTCCTTACAGATCACACACAACAAGTTCCTTACAAGACAACACTACAGACTTACAAGGACACACAACAGTCCCCTTACAAGACTCACTACCAGTCCCTTACAAGACGACGTAAAGGAACACTACAGTCCCTTACACACAACACCACTACAGTTTTACAAGAACACACTACAAAAAAAACACTACAGTCAGAATAAAAACCCCAGCAACAAGACACTGCAAGTATTGCAATACATCCACTCACAAGGCTTACAGTACCGTGCTACACTCAATACAAGCAAAACTACAGTCTTACAACGACACCACTACATGTCTTTACTAGAACCAACAGCAACAGACTTAGCAAGAGCGACAGCTACTAGTCCTTGGCAAACTCACAGTTAGTCCTTACCAAGACAACTCACCTAACAGTCAGTTTCACAAGACACACTACAGTCCTTAACAAGACACACTGACAAGGCTTACAAGACACACTACAGTCTTAAAAGACACACTACAGTCTTTACTAGGAACCACACTACAAAGTCCTTACAAGACACACTAAAGTCTTATAAAACACAGCTAGTCTAACAAAACAACACTACAGTCTTACAAGCCCACTACAGACTTACACAAGACACTAACAGTCTTAATACAATACAAACTCATCCTTACAAGGCACACTACAGTCATAACAATACACACTACCAGACTTTAGAAGATACACTACAGTTCTTGCAAGACACACTACTGTCTTACAAAGGCAACAACAACAGTCCTTATAAAAACACATCTAACGTTCTTACAAGACGCCACTGCAGTCTTACAAAAGCACAAACTAGACAGTCCTATACAAGACACAACTAGAAAGTTATCAAAACACACTGCAAGTACTGCCAGCGCACACTTACCTCTTACAAGACACCTACTACAGTCTTACAAGACACGCAATACAGTCCCTTAACAAGACACACTAACTGTCTAACTATAACACTACAGTTCCTTACAAAGTCCACAAAACAGTCATACAAGACACACACTGTCTTAACCAGACACACAACAGACTTACAAAACACTACTTAGTCTAACAAGACAACCCGACACTCTAATCAATGCACACAACAGTCTTAACAAGACTCACTACAACTGACTTACTGACAGAACACCTAACAGTCAGTTTACCAAGACACACTAACACAGTCATGCAAGACACACTAAACTGTCATTAAAGACACACTATCAGTCTATTACAGACACCACTGTAGTTCTTTACCAGACAACCCCAACTGTCCCTACTACAAGACACATCTAAGAGACTTACAGAGACACATAACCTACATAGCCTTACAATAAGGGCATAAGACACACAGTCTTGCAAACTACTAGCACTTGCTAGTTCACTACAAGAGAGACCCTACTCACCATCTCTAAAAACCACAGTCAAGTATGTCCTACAAGGCGCCGCACTGACAGTCCTTACAAAACACAAATACAGTCATTAACAATACACACTAGAAATGTTACAAAACACACTGCAAATCTTGAAAGACACACTACATTCTTTACAAGACGCACTACAGTCTTTACAAGGCACAATACAGTCTTTACAATACACACAACTGCACTCTTACAAGACACAACAACAGAGGTCTTTACAAGACACATTACTGTCTTACTAGACAGCACTACAGTCATACAGTGCACAATACAGTCTTACAAGACTCACACATAACTGTCTATAACAAGACACACTAACATGTCCTTACAAAACACATACTAGTCTTACAATACACACCACGCGCTTACAGAGGCACAACAGCAGCCTACAAACACTCCAACTACTGTCTTAGAGAACAACACTACTCTTACTAGACCACACAACAGTCTTACCAAGACACACACTACAGTATTATAAAAACACAGCTCTAGTCTCTTTACAAAGACGCACTAATAACCCTAGCATAAGACACAATACAGTCTTAGTCCTCATCTCTCACTGCAGTATAACCAAAACAAACCTGCAAGTCTTAAACAAGGACACACTAACAGCTTACTAAACACACCTACAGTCTCACAAAACACAACACACTACAGTCCCTTACAAGATATACTTAACTCCGTCCTTACAAAACACCGTCTAGTCTTACAAGACACACTACAGTCTTCCAAGCACACTACTGTCTTACAAGACACACTACAGTCTTAACAAGACACAGCTACAGTCCTTACAAGACACATATAGTCCTACAAGACACACTATACAGTCTTACAAGACACACTACAAGTCTTACAAAGGCCACACTACAGTCTTACAAGACACACAGGCAGTATTACAAGACAAACTGCAGATTTTAAGAACACACTACAGTCTTACAAAACACCTGCAGTCTTACATTACAAGAACACATGACTTGCAAGACACACACAGTACTTACAGACAGACTGCAGTCTTACAAGAACTACAGTCTTACAAGACACACTACTGTTTCACAGACACACAACATCTTACAAGACACACTACTGTCTTAACTAGACACACGTACAGACCTTACCAAAGAAACACTAACAGTCTTTACACAATACACAGTCAAGGTGTCTTTAAAAGTCACAACTCAGTCTTACAAGGGCACACTACAGTCTTACCACGACACTCTACAGTATGAACAAGACCACAACTGCAGTCTCTTGGCAAGACATAGTGCAGTCCTTGTCAAGACCACACTGCAGTCATACAAGACACACTTAAGCCTTACAAGACACACTGCAGTCTTACAATACACACTGCAGTCTACAAGACACAGCTACAGTCACACAAGACAACACTGCCTGTTCTTACAAGCACCCTACAGTCTTACAACGGACACACTGTAGTCATACAAGACAAACTACTGTCTTACAAGACGCACAACAGTCCTTTACAAATCACACAACAGACTTTAAAACATAGACCACTTACAGACTTACAGATACAATGAAGCACTTACGAAGACACACTACAGTCTACAAACGACTACGTCTATAACAAGAGAACCACTGAAGTCTTACAAGACACACTGCAGCTTACAAGACGACAAATAGCTTGGTATTACAAGATACTACACTGCATCTTTGCAAGACACACAACAGTCTACAAACACAAGTCCCCCTTGCAAGACACGCTACAGTCTACAAGACACACTGCAGATCCTTACACAGACAAGCACTACAGTCTTAGAAGACTCACTACAGTCTTAAAATAGGAACACACTGTCTTACATGACACACTACCAGTTTACAAGACACACGCTGTCTTACAAGACACACCTACAAAGTCATACAGACACACTAAGTCTTACAAAACACAGTCTAGTCTAACAAGACACACTACGTCTTACAAGACACACTGCAGAAATAACAAGACAATCTGCAGTTTTTAAGAACACTACAGACTTACAAAACACACTGTCAGTCCCTTACAAGAAACAATGACTTGCAAGACCACTACAGTCCCTTACAAGACAGCCTGCAGACTACAAGATCACACTACAGTACTTACAAGACACACTGAGTCTTAACTAGACACATCTGCAGACTTACAAAAGACAGACTTTGATCTGTCTTACAAGACACACTAGCAGTCTTACAAGACCACATACCTGTCTCGGACAAGACACACTACAGTCTTAAAAGACACACAACTGTCCTTACTAGACACACTACAGTCTTACAAAACACAGTCTAGTCTTTACAAGACACACTTCAGTCCTTACAAGGCACACACAGTCCTTCATAATACAACACTGTATCCCTTACAAGACGCACTTACAGTACCTTAGAAGACACATAGTATTCTTACAAGACGACTTCTAGCAGTCTTACAGAGACATACTACAGTCTTAAAGACCACTCTACAGATTACAAGATACACTGCAGTCTTTTAGCAAGCATAGTGCAGTCATGCAAATACAAACTGAGTCTTTGCGCGCTAGCACACACTTAAGTCTTATATACAAGACACACAGCAGTCTTATACAGCAGCGCACAAAGCAGTCTTACAAACGCACTACAGACTCACAAGACACACCTGCAAGTCTACAAGCACCCTATCGTACTTACAAGACAACACTGTAGTCAAACAAGACAAACACTGTCTTACAAGTACCGCACTACAGTCTTTTCAAGCACACTACTACAGTCTTACAAGACACACAACCAGTCTTACAATGAGACACGAATTCCTTACAAGACACACAACAGACCAATGACAAGACACACAACAGTCTTACAAGAGACACTGAAGACAAACAAGACACTGCAGACGAGCCGAAGACACAATTACTGTATTACAAGACACACTGCAGTCTTGCAGGATGACCAGACTCAACTCTACAGTCTTAACAAGACACAAGTCCTGCAAGAAAACGCCTACAGTCTTACACGACACAGCCTGCAGTAATACAAGACACAAGCTACAGTCCTTACAAGACTCAAAAAACAGTCTTACAAGAAACACTACTGTCTTACATTACACACAACAGTTTTTTACCAGACACAACTCTGTCTAAACAAGACACACTACAGTCTTACAAGACACAACTATAGTCTGTACAAAACACAGTCTAGTCGTTACAATACACACTACAGTTCCTTACAAGACGCCACTGTGCCGTAATACAAGACAAACTGAAGTTTTTTTAAGACACACTACAGTCTTAGCAAAACACAACAACAGCAGACTTACAAGACACAAGACTTGCCAAGACACACACATTCCCTTTTATCCAAGACAGACTGCATTTCTAAACAAGAACAACACCTACAGTCCTTGACAAGAACACACTACTGACTAGAAGACCACAACTACAGTCTTACAAGACACACTACTGTCTTACTAGAACGCACTACATACTTACAAGATTACACTACAGTTTTATACAAACACACAGTCTCTCGTCTTTTAAAAGTCCACACTTTCCAGACTTACAACTGCACACTACAGTCTTAAAGACACCTACAGTCCTTACAAGACACACTACAGACTACAAGACACACTAACAAGTCTACAAGACACACTGTAAGACATACAAGACACACTACATTCCTTACAAGAACGCACTGTAGTCTTACAAGACACACTACCAGTTTTACAAGACACATAGCTACATCATTCCAGACACTCCTACAGTATTACAAGCACTCTCATCAGATCTTGCAAGACCAAAGTGTCAAGTCCTTACCAGACACATAACTGCAGTCTTACAAAACACTCTGCCAGACTTACAGCGAGCACAACTACAGTCACACAAGACCACACACTTCAAGTCATCAACAAGCACCCTACAGTCTACATACACACTGAATCTTACAAGACAAAACTACTGTCTTACCAAGACGCAACTACAGTCCCTTACAAGGCCACACTAAACAGTCTTACAAGACACACTTACAGTCTTACACAAGAGACACCTGAACGTCTTACAAACACATTCAGTCTTACAAGATCACGCAATACTGGTTTTACTAGAACAAACTGCAGTCTTGCAAGAACACACTGCAGTCATTACAAGACACACTAACATTCTTTAAAATACTCACTACAGTCCATACAAGAAACACTACTGTCCTTTCCATTGACCAACTACAGATTTACAAGACACACTGCTGTCTTACTAGACACACTACAGTCTAACAAGACACACTAAAGTCTTACAAACACATTCTATTCTTACAATACAACACTACCGTCTTACAACACACATCAGTATACAGAAGACACAACTCGCAGTTTTCAAGACACACTACAGTCTTACAAAACATACACTGCAAATCATTACCACAGACACATGACTTGCAAAGACACACTACTCAAGACTTACGCTAGACAGACCTCGCAGTCTTAACAATACCAACAACAGTCTTACAAGCACACACTACAGTCTCAACACAGAGACACACTACAGTCTTACAAGACACACTACTGTCTTACTAGGCACACTACAGGACTGATACAAGACAACACAGCAGTCTTGCAACAAAAACCACAGGTCTAGTCTTTTACAAGACACACTTCAGTCTTTACAAGGCAATCACTACAGTCTTACAAGACAACACTACCGTCTTACAAGACACAATTCAGTCCTACAATACACACTACAGTCTTACAAGACACACTGTATTCTATTTACCAAGGAACAACCTAACAGTCTACACCACAGACACGCTCCTGTAGTCCTAAAAGCGGACACACTACCAGTCTTACAAGACATACTACAAGTCTTTCAGACAACTCTAACATTATTACAAGACACAACTGGCAGTCTTGCAAGACATATTTCAGTCTTGCAAGACACACTACGCAAGGTCTTACAAGACCACACTTAAGTGTCTACAACGAACACACATGCCAGTCCTTACTATACACCACTGCAGTCTTACAAGACACATTACAGTCTCACAAGACACACTGCAGTCTTACCAGCACCCTATAGTCTTACAAGACACACTGTAGTCTTACAAGACAAACTACTGTCTTACAAGACGCACTACAGTCTTACAAGGCACACTACAGTCTTACAAGACACACTACAGCCTTACAAGAGACACTGAAGTCTTACAAGACACACTACAGTCTTACAAGACACACTACAGTCTTACAAGAGACACTGAAGTCTTACAAGACACACTGCAGTCTTACAAGACACAATACTGTATTACAAGATACACTGCAGTCTTGCAAGACAAACTACAGTCTTACAAGACACAAGTCTTGCAAGACACGCTACAGTCTTACAAGACACACTGCAGTCTTACAAGACACACTACTGTCTTAGAAGACTCACTACAGTCTTACAAAACACTACGTCTTACATGAACACACACAGTTTTACAAGACACACTGCTGTCTTACTAGACACACACAGTCTACGAGACACACTAAGTCTTACAAAACACATCTAGTCTTTCAAGACACACTACAGTCTTACAAGACACACTGCATATTACAAGACAA
>NW_026504805.1:0-13221 GCF_026875155.1 Cherax quadricarinatus
AAAGAGAGAGGGGGGGGTTATTGCTCTTCTTGAACTGCAAGAAGGCCTTTGACACAGTTCCTCACAAGAGATTAGTGCAGAAGTTAGAGGATCAGGCTCATATAACAAGAAGGGCACTGCAATGGATCAGAGAATACCTGACAGGGAGGCAACAACGAGTCATGGTACATAATGATGTATCACCTGTGACGAGCGGGGTCCTACAGGGGCCAGTGCTATTTTTGGTATATGTGAACGACATGATGGAAGGGTTAGACTCAGAAGTGTCCCTGTTTGCAGACGATGTGAAGTTAATGAGGAGAATTAAATCAGATGAGGACCGGGCAGGACTTCAGAGAGACCTGGACAGACTGAACACCTGGTCCAGCAACTGGCTTCTCGAATTTAATCCCGCCAAATGCAAAGTCATGAAGATAGGGGAAGGGCACAGAAGACTGCAGACAGAGTATAGGGTAGGTGGCCAAAGACTGCAAACCTCGCTCGAGGAGAAAGATCTTGGAGTATAACACCGAGCATGACACACACACACACACCCACACACACACATGCACACACACCTCAGCACACACACACACACACACACACACACACACACACACACACACACACACACACACACACACACACACACACCGCACACAGCACACACACACACACACACACACAACACACACACACACACACACACACACACACACTGACCACACAGACCCATTCTCTCACATGTGGGCCTACCAGCTTTCTCCTGCTTGATTTGAAGCCTCTAGAATTGATGAGTATATATACGTCAAACACAACACAGTACCTCGTAAGATGTATATATACGGCCGTGACAGTCAAAGGGTTAAAGACTAATATAAGGGAGAGCTATATTAGTGAGTCAGGTTAACAGTCAGATTAACTATAATCTTTGTATACCTCAGCTTCCTTAAATCTGCAAGATGTCAAGGATGTAAGAGGAGTCAAGAACTTCTAGGAGAACTTCAGGAGCGAAAAACAGCGTAGGAGACAGCAGTAGGAAGGGCAGTAGGGACGCCAGACACACACAACAAGCAGGAACAACACACACCGACACTAACAAGCTCCTCACCTCTGAGAGACAATAACCAATCATAACTCTCTGACCGCGAGTTCAATCCCGCCCATGGTATGTTTTTACCAATCATAACCTTGTGGTATTCAGGCTGAACCAATTATAATCCAGGAATACCTAACGAGGCAAGCTGAGAACACAGACCTATCAAAACTACAATTAGGTGAGTACAATTAGGTACACACACACACACACACACACACACACACACACACACACACACAAAAAAAAAAAAAAAAAAAAAAAAAAAAAAAAAAAAAAAAAAAAAAAAAAAAAAAAAAAAAAAAAAAAAAAAAAAAAAAAAAAGGCCTATTGTCTAATCACATTGCCTAGGACAAAATGGTAACTAACAAAACACACACACACTCCCACAGGGGGGCAGAGGGAGAGGTGGGGTTGCTCTGCTCATAAAAAACAGATGGTAAATTCGAAAAAATGGAAGGCAAAGATCATAGGCCATAAAGATAGGAGGGAAAGTGGCACAGAAACCGCAGACAGAGTAATAAGGCTAGGTGGCCAAAAGACTGAAACCCTCGCTCGAGGAGAAATACATCTTGGAGTATAACACCGAGCATGACACACACACACACACACGCACACACACACACGTCACACACACCTCAGCACACACACACACAACACACACACACACACCACACACACACACACACACACGCACACATGCACAACACACCACACAACAACACAACGACAACACACACACACTCACACACACAACACACACACACACACACACAACAAACACCAACACACAAGGGGGCAGAGGGGGAGGTGGGGTTGCACTGCTCGTAAAAAACAGATGAAATTCGAGAAAAGGGAAGGCATAGATGAGACGGGAGAAAGAGACTACTTAGTAGGTAACTCTTCAATCTGGAACACAGGTGGTCCATTGCAGTGATTTATAATCCACCACAGAACTGCAGGAGACCAAGAGAGAATATGATGAGCAAACAGAGCAATGGTGACACACTTGCGAGGTGCAAGAAGAGCTGACTCCAGCAAGAGTCAAAGTTTCTTGTTATGGGGGATTTCAAACCACAGGGAGATTGACTGGGAAACCTGGAGTCCACATGGGGTCCCGAAACATGGAAGAGCCAAGATTTGGACGTGGTGCTGTAAAACCTCATGCACCAACATGTTAAGGACACTACCCAGAGTGAAGAGGGGAGTTGAACCAGCAAGATTGGACCTTTTGGGGGTTGGGGGTTTCACCCTGGGCAGCTCACAACATGAGGACATCAAGTATGAGAGCAAGCGACTCGAAGTGGTTCTGTGCTTTGAATACATAGTATAGCTGCAAGTGGCGAGAGTACCAGGAGTTGAATGGAAAAGCCTACTATAAAAGAGGGGACTACACAGGGTTGAAGGACTTCCTGCGGGAGGTCCAGTGGGACCGAGAACTGGCAGGAAAGCCAGTAAACAAATGATGGAATATGTAACAACAAAATGCAATGAGTCAGTGAAAAGTTTATTCCCAAGGCCATACAAAACAGACAGGAAGACCAGAACGAGCCCCTGTTTACCGACGGTGTAAGGGACAAAAACCAAAGTGCAACAGAGAATGGAAGAAAGTACAAAAGGCAGAGAGCACACGGAAAATAGGGAGATCAGTCGCAGATCCCAGAACGAGTTAACGCACCAGGTAAAATGAGGGAGGCCCAGCGACAGTGTGAAAATGACATATGCAACGAGAATCAAGACTGACCCGAAACTGTTTTTATAGCCACATCAGGAGGAAGACAACAGTCAAAGACCAGGTGACAGATTTAAGGACAGAAGGGTGGAACTCACAAGAAATGATCAGGAGTGATGTGAGTTGCGAACAGGAGATTTAAGGAAGTTTTTACTGAAGCGACAGGAAGAGCTTGGGAAGACAGCACAGATGAGAACCTCAAGAGGGAATATGACCAACAAGTGTTGGAATGACATACGAACAACCGAGTAGGAGTAAGAAGCTCCTAAGTACCTTGATACCCTCAAAGGCGATGGGACTCGGACAACATCTTCCCCATGGGTCCTTAGAGGAAGGAGCAGAGATGCTGATGTGTGCCTCTAACCACAATCTTCAACACATCCCTTTGAAACTGGGCAACTACCTGAGAAATGAAGACAGAAAATGTAGTCCCCATATTTAAGAAAGGAAACAGAAAAAAGAGCACTAAACTACGACCTGTGTCCTGACATTGATTGGTGCAAAGTCCTTGGAGAAGATTATCAGGAGGAGAATGGCCGAACACCTGGAACGGGAACAAGATAAAAAGAAAACCAGCATGGGTTTCAGGAAGGCAAATCTGTATCACAAACCTTCCTGGAGTTTTATGACAAGGTAGACAGAAGTAAGAAACGAGAGAAGAGGGGTGGGTAGATTGCGTTTTCCCTAGACTGCAGGAAGGCCTTAGACACAGTTCCCCACAAGAGATTTAAGTGCTGAAGCTGGAGGATCAGGCACACGTTAAAAGGGGAGGGCACTGGGGGGGGGGGGGCATGGGGAAAGAGAATACCCTTGAAAGGGAGCAGCTCCGAGTCCATGGTACGTGAAAGGTATCCACCGTGGGCGCCTGTTACGAGCGGGTGTCCCCACAGGGGTAGTTCTAGAACCAGTGCTATTTTTGATATATTGAACGACATGATGGAAGAATAGACTCCTGAAGTGTCCCTGTTCCGCAGATGACGTGAAGTTGATGAGTAAGAATTTAAATCGGATAGGATGAGCAGGACTGCAAAGAGACCTGGACAAGGCTGACATTTGGTCCATGCAACTGGCTTCTCGAATTCAATCCAGCCCAAATGCAAAGTCATGAAATTGGGAGGGCAAAGAAGACCGCAGACAGAAGTATAGGCTAGTGGACAAAGACTACAGACCGCTCACTCAGGGAGAAAGACTTGGGGGTGACCATAACACCGAGAACATCACCGGAGGCACACATCACCAAATAACCCTCAGCATACGATGCCTGCAAACCTGAGATGCGTTCCGATACCTTAATAAGGAATCATTTCAAGACACTGTACACTGGCATGGTTAGGCCCATACTGAGTATGCAGCAAGCACCAGTCTGGAACCCACAACCTGGTCAAAGCACGTCCAAGAAGTTAGAGAAAGTAAAAAGGTTTGGCAACAAGGCTAGTCCCAGAGCTCAAGGGATGTCGTACGAGGACAGTTAAGGAAATCGGACTGACGACACTGGAGGACAGAAGGGTCAGGTAGACATGATACAGACATACAAGATACTGCAAGGAATAGACCAAGGTGTACAGAGATAGATGTTGCCAGGAGAGGGACACAGGGACAAGGGGTCACAACTGGAAGCTGAAGACTCAGACGAGTCACAGAACGTTAGGAAGTAATGTCTTCACCGTCGATAGAGTTGTCAGCAAGTGGAATAGCCTAGCAGTGAAAGTAGTGAGGCAGAACCATACATAGTTTTTAAAGAGAGGTATGACAAAGCTCAGGAAGGCAGAGAGAGGATCCATTAGCCGATCCAGTGAAGAGGCGGGCAGAGCTGAGTCTCGACCCCTGCAACCACAATTAGGTGATTAACAATTAGGTGAGTACACACACACGTCACAGGGATGTTAGAAGTATTTCCTTCAGTCAGAGTTTTCAGGAAGTGGAAATAAGCCTGGAAAGTGATGTATGGAGGAAGGCTCCCATACATAGCTTTAAGAAAGGCATGATAAAGCTCAGTGAGCAGGAGAGTTGACCTAGCACCGACTAGTGAAAGAGGCGGGTGCCAGGAGCAGTGACTCGACCGCTGCAACTAGAGTAAGGTTTGGTAATACACACACAACACACAAACACACACACACACGGACAAGAGAGGAGCATGATCGACGACCCCTACAACACACAACTGTGAGTACACACACATAGGAAGCATTTCTTCAAGTCACAGAGTATCAGGAGTGAAATAGTTTGGGAACGATGTATGGATGGCCAGGAACCATACATCGATTAATCAGATGTACGATAAAGCTCATGGTTCAGGGAGAGTGACCTAGTAGCGACCAGGAAATAGGCGGGTCCCAGGGCTTGGACTCGACCCTGCAACCACAACTAGGTGAGAAACTAGGTGAGTACGCACACCACACACACACACACACACACACATACATGGCTTTGAGTAAGTATAATAACGCTCACAAAGCAGGGAATGCCCTGACCTAGTAGCGACTCATGAAGACGCGGACCGGGAGCAATTGATCGACTCCTGCAACTACAATTAGTAAGTGCACACACAGCACACACACACACACACACACACACACACAAAACACACACACACACACACACACACACTCATCACTCACTCACCCACTCACTCACTCACACACACACACACACACACACACACACACACACTCACACAACACACACACACCTATACATGCACACACACACACCACAATGCACACACATGCACTATACAAGGCACGCATATACAACAGGCCTAGTGTCTAATCGGAAACATGTGCCTAGGACAAAATGTAGCTAACAAACACACAACACCACACATACACGCACACACGCTACACACACACACACCACGCGCACACAACACCCACACTCACACACTTCACACACTCACACTTCACAACATCCACATCCCACATCACCACACACACACACACACAAATCACAACACATACACATACACACACACACACACACACACACACACACACACACCATACACACACCACACACACACACACACACACACACACTCACACACACACACACACCAAAACATCACACACAAAACACACACACACATAACACACACCAATCAGATAAACTGCTGCAGCATATGGGCGCCTGCAAACCTGAGAACAGCATTCCGATACTTAGTAAGGGAATCATTCAAGACACTGTACACCGTTGTATGTCAGGCCCATACTGGAGTATGCAGCACCTGTTGGAACCCGCACTTGATAAAGCACGTCAAGGAAACTAGAGAAAGTACAAAGGTTTGCGACAAGTTTTAGTTCCATAGCTAAGGGAATGTCCATGAGGAAAGATTAAGGAAATCGGCTGACCACACTTGGGGACAAGGAGGGTCAGGGAGACATGATAACGAACATATAAAAATACTGCGTGGAATAGAACAAGTGGACAAAGACAGATTTCAGGAGGGGACACATGAAACAAGAGGCCACAATTGGAAGTTGAAGACACAAATGGATCAAGAGATAGTAGGAAGTATTTCCCTTCATCATAGATTGTAAGGCAGTGGAAGAGCCTAGAAAATGACGTAGTGGATGCAGGAACCATAACACAGTTTTAAGAAGAGGTTTGATAAATCTCATGGAGACAGGGAGAGAGAGGGGCCTAGTAGCAACCGGAGAAGAGGCCACCCCCCGGGGCCAGGAGCTAGGACTTGACCCCTGTCAACCACAAATTGGTGATACAAATAGGTAGTCAACACACACACACAACACACACACAAAACACACTCACACACACCACCACACACACACACCACACCCACTCACAGGTTTGGGGGGGGGGGGGGGGGGGGGGGGGGGGGGGGACTCACATACACACACACACATAGTACGTATATACAACAGGCCAGTGCCTAATCGACATGTCCAGGACAAAAATGGTAACTAACACACATATCACACACACGCACAACACCACAACTCCGACTCAACCCCGCAACCTCAACTAGGTGAGTACACACACAACACACACACAACACACACACACCACACACACAACACACCCACACATCAACACTTACACATCACAACACACAAACATCAACACCTACACATCACAACACACAAACATCACAACACCTACACACAAACATCACAACACCCACACATCACACCGCACACACACGAGACCCTACACCATCACAACACCGCACACACATATCACACACACAACACACACACACACACATACACACACACAACACACACACACACACACACACACACTCACAAACATCAACCCTACAACGTCACAACACAACAAACATCACAACACCTACACACAAACATCACAACACCCACACCATCACACCCGCACACATCACAACCCCCACACACACAACACCTACACATCAAACACCTACACAACACAACACCCACATACACATCACAACACCCACACACACACATCACAAACACCCACAACACACTTCACAACACCCACATGCACCCACACACAAACTTCACAACACCCACATTCACCCAAACACACTTCACAATCACCCACACACTTCCACATACACATCACAACACTCACACACACTTCACAACACCCACACACACTTCACAACACGCCACACTTCACAACACCCACACATAGATACACTTCACAAAACCCCACACACACACTCACAACACTCACACTTCACAACACCCACACACACACACAACATTTCACAACACCCACACAACTTCACAACACACACAACACCACTCACAACACCCACACAACACTTCACAACACCCAACAACACACACTTCACAACACTCACACTGTCACAACAACCCACACACACTTCACAACACCCACACACACACTTCACACACCCACAACCCACATCAACAACACACACACACACACACACGTCACGCACACGAGCGCGCGCGCACGCGTAACGCACGTACCGCATAGTACAACAGGCCTAGTGTCAATCGACAAGTGCCTAGGACAAAAATTGTAATTAACACCAACACAACACACCCACACACAACACACACACACACACACGCACACACACACACACCCACTAGACAACACACAACACACACACACCACACACACACACACACACACACACACACACAAGCACACACACAGAGCGGGGCCAGGAGCTCGACTCGACCCCTGCAACTCTCAATATTAGAGTACAACTAGGTGAGGTACACCACACACACACACACACACACACACACCCACACACACACACACACACACTACACACACATACACACACACACAACAACACACACACACCCACACACCACACACACACACACACACACACACGATTTCAACCACAGGGAATCGACTGGGAAAACCTGAGCCCACATGGGGTCCCCGAAACATGGAGAGCCAAGATGATGGATGTGGTACTTGATAACCCATGCATCTCAACATGTCCCCAGGTACACAACCAGAGAGAGAGGCGGAGGATGAGCCAGCAGACTGATCTTTGTGTTCACAACCTGAGCAGTTCAACATTGAGGACCATCACTTACGAGAGGCCCCTTGAGCTAGCGATCATGTAGTTCTGAGTGTTGACTATTATAAGTTTACAAGTGAGAAGGAACAGGAACTGAGGGACAGGTCCAACTATAAAAGGGGGACTACACAGTATAGAAACTTCCTGCAGGAAGGTTCAGTGGACAGAGAAATTAGGAAAATCAGTAAACGAGATATGGAATATGTGGCAACAAAGTGCAAGGAGGCAGAGGAAAGTTTGTCCCCAAGGGAAACAGAAATAATAGGAAGACCAAAACGAGTCCTTGTTACCCGAAGGTGTTAGGGAGGCAAAACTAAGTGCAAACAGATAATGGAAAGTACAGAGGCCATAGGAACACAGAAAACAAGGAGATTAGTAGAAGAGCCAGAAACAGTATGCGCAGATAAGGAGGGAGGCCCAGCGACAGTATGAAAACGACATAGCATCGAAAGTCAAATCTGACACCAAACTGCTGTATAGCACATTAGAGGAGAAGACAACAGTCAAGGACCAGGTGATAAGGCTGAGGAAAGAAGGTGAGAACTCACAAGAACGATCAAGCGGTATGTGAAGGAGCTCCAAACACGTAGATTAAGGAAGTATTTTACAGTAAGACAGGAAGACTCTGGGGGGGACAGACCAATGGGGACACCAACAAGGGAAAACACCAACAAGTGTTGGACGCATACATACAGATTGAGGAGGAGTGAAGAACTGCTAAGGGACATCGATACCTCAAAGGCATGGGCCGGACAACATCTCTCCGTGGGTCCCTAGAGGAGGGAGCAGATATGTTGTTGGCATACCATTTCTTACCACAAATCTTCAACACATCCCTGGGAAACTGGGCAACTACCTGAGGTATGGGAAGACGGCAATGTTAGTTTCCCATTTTCAAAAAAGGAGACAGAAAAGATGGCACTAAACTATAGACCTGTGTCATTGACGTGTATAGTAAGCAAAATAATGGAGGAAGATTATCAAGAGGAGAGTGGAGGGAGCACCTGGAACGGAACAAGGAGTATAAATGCCAACCAGCACGGATACACGGAAAGCAAATCCTGTGTCGACCAAACCTCTGGAGTTTTATGATAAAATAACAGAAGTAAGACAAGAGAGAGAGGGGTGGGTTGATTGCATCTTCTTGACGTGCAAGAAGGCCTTTTACACAGTTTCCTCACAAGAGATTAGGCAGAAGCTAGAGCATCAGGCGCATATACCAGGAAGGGCACTGCAATGGATCCGAGAATACCTGTACTGGGAGGCAACAACGAAGCATGGTAACGTAATGATGTATCACAGTGGGCACCTGTGGACGACGGGGTCCCACAGGGGTCTTTCCTAGCACCAGTGCATTTTTGGTATATGACCGACATGACGGAAGGGTTAGACTCAGAAGTGTCCCCGTTTGCAGAATGATTTGAAGTTAATGAGGAGAATTAAATCTGATGAGGACCGCAGGACTCAATAGACCTGAGACAGACTGGACACCTGGTCCAGCAAATGGCTTCTCGAATTTAATCCTGCCAAATCCAAATCATGAAGATAGGGGAAGGCCCAGAAACTCACAGACAGGAAGTATAGGCTAGGTGGCCCAAAGACTGCAAACCACACTCAAGGAGAAAGATCCTGGTGTGATATAACACCCGAGCATTCTCTCCGGAAGCACACATCAATCACTAACTGCTGCAGCATATGGGCGCCTGGCAAACCTGAGAACAGCATTCCGACACCTTAGTAAGAATCATTCAAGACACTGTTACATCGTGTATGTCAGGCCCCTACGAGTATGCAGCAACTGTTTGGAACCCGCACTTGATAAAGCACGTCAAGAAACTAGAGAAAAGTACAAGGTTTTGCAACAAGGTTATTTTCCAGAGCTAAGGGGAATGTCCTATGAAGAAAGATTAAGAGGAAATCGGCCTGACGACACTGAGGACAGTAGGGACAGGGAGACTTTATAACGACATATAAAATAACATGCGTGGAACGACAAGGTGACCAGACAGGAATGTTCAGGGAGGGGACACAGAAACAAGAGCACAATTGGAAGGTTGAAGATACAAATGAGTCAGAGAGAAGTAGGAAGTATTTCTTCAGTCATAGAGTTGTAAGGCAGTGGAATAGCCTAGAAAATGACGTAGTGGAGGCAGGAACCATACACAGTTTTAAGACGAGGTTTGATAAAGCTCATGGAGCGGGGAGAGAGAGGGCCTAGTAGCAACCGGTGAAGAGGCGGGGCCAGGAGCTAGGACACGACCCCTGCAACCACAAATAGGTTGAGTACAAATAGGTGAGTACACACACATAACACACACACACACACACACACACACACAGTCAGTCAGCAGACGTGGGTCACAAGGCTCCGAGAACTTTAGTGGTTTTTAAGGAATGCAACAACTGCTAGCAGTAATCAGTGGTAGTGACCAAACGTCAGTGAACAATCCTACAGTGATAACCAGAGTTATTAGTTAAAAAAAAAAGTCGAGAGGAAGCCTGCAAATCTTTAATATTCAAAGTGTCAAACCGTTAGTGGATAGTAGCTTCTGTGCATACAACAATTCAATATACAAAGATTCAAGTGAGTGTGGAAGCGGGTGTTCAAGAATTGCGGGTGTTGGGGGGGGGGGTGAACAAGTGAAATGTGGGCACCATACAGTGAAGTGAAAAGTTAATAAGCAAAAAGTAGCAAGAAACATAAATATATAACAAGTGAAGGTGGCAATTAGGCCTGCTGAACAGACGTGCACAACTTTGTGTTGACATTATACATAGAAAGTGTAACACCGAATGTGAAGTGTATTCCAATATAAGAGAAGTGTATTCTATCGAAAAGTGACATTGAGGGACGCGGGATGCATGAGCATATACGGTTTATAAAGTCACAGGTGAAGAATATTCAAAATAGTGATAGAAGGCTAACGTCACACATCTGGCAACTTGTCATCGCATCACTTGTCCACTTAAGTATCACTCACCTGTTGGGTTTGTTTGGGGTTTCTATTCCTGCATTGCGTCTACTGTTAGATACTGTTCACTCACTCCTGCAAGCAATTACCTGTGGAATTAGAGAGCAGAAATAGCAAATAGATAAGGTAAGATAGTGTTGACTAGCGAGGATCAGCCTAGCGAGGTAAAGCCTAGTGAGGGTGACGTCAGACACTCCTAGAAGCTAGACAAGCTAAATTTTACAACGTTAACGATAATTAACTTTGTATGGTTTTATATAGTAGAAGTGATGAAGTGCTTAGAATCACTGTTGGTATTTAGAAACAACGGGTCATACTACTGATATTTATTAGCCAGTACAATACTAGACCCAGTGGGACACACATACACACAAGCACACACACACACACACACACACACACACACACAACCATAACACGACCACACACCACACACAACACATACACACACACAACACACACAAAACACACACATACACACACACACACACACCATATACAGGATTTCACACCTTCCTGTGAAGTGATCCTCTAACCCTTCCTTCCCCCCCCCCCCGCCTCCCCTCCCTCCTCTCTCTTCCTCCCTCTCTCTCTCTCTCTCCTCTCTCTCTCTCTTCTTCTCCTCTCTTCTCTCTTCTTTCTCTCTCTCTCTCTCTCCTCCCTCTTCCTTCTCTCTCTTCCTCTCTCTCTTCCTCTCTCTTCTCTCTCTTTCTCTTCTCTCTCTTCCCTCTTCCCCTCTCCTCCCTCTCCTCTCTCTCCCCCTCTTCTCTCCTCTCTTCTCTCTCTCTTTCCTTTCTCTCTCTCTCCCTCTCTTCCCTTGTCACTCCCCCCTCTCTACTTTCTCCCTTTCCTCTCCTTCCTACCCTCCCCTTCTCTCTCTTTCTCCCTCTCTCTCACTCTCTCCCCCTTTTTCTTTTTCACTTTCTCTTTTAATAAAAAAAAAAAAATGGTTGGGACTCGCAGGAATCAGGGATCAGATGACAATGGTACTGGTAGGGAGGAATGGATGGAGGAGCAGTGGAAAAGGATAGAGCAAGAATGGGAGAGAAAATTAGGAGAGCTTTCTGAAAAAATGGAGAAAGAGCTCTCTGTGAAATGGGAAAAGAGGTTGGAGAAGGAGACGAAGAATTGGGAGGCACAAGTCGAAACTGCAGTAGCCAGGGTAAAGGTCCTAGAATTTGAGGTAAACAGGCTGAAGCAAGTCTCAGGGGTAGTGACCAGAGAAGACACACCATACGAAGCTGAGAGGCTGAACAGGAAGGAAGGAGATATGAAATATGCTAAGGTCCTATCAGCCTGCAAAGAAGGGCCAGGGAGTGGAAGGGAAGAGCAGATGGGTGCAGATGGAGAGGGAGATAGTCGAATGCTGAGGCACAACCATGCTACCAAGAGCCACTGGAAAAATCAAGGGAGAAAATGACCACATACAGACAGGAACCAGAGTCACAGAGGGAGAGGCAATGGGAGGAGGAAAGGGCAAAATCAGTGTTTATCCATGGGCTTCGGGAGAGAGAGGAAAGGACACACACTGAAAGACGGCAGGAAGAAAGAAAGGAGATTGAGAAAATCATCACGGAAATAGGGGGAGAAGACATGGACGAGATTGTAAATTTTCAGAGAATAGGGGGGTACTTGAAGGGGAGAAACCGACCGATCAAGCTGATTCTCAGGACAGAAACAGTGCGGAACAGGATCCTCCAAGAAAAACCACGGTTGAGAAGCTCGGAAGAGTACAAGAAGGTGTTCTAGACAGAGACAGAACACAAAAAGAGAGACAGCAGCTGAGGGAGAGGACAAAAAAGCGAAAGGAGCTAGGAAAGGAGACAAGGATGGAACCAGCAGAGGTCAGTCAGAGCAGAACAAGCAGCAAGAGCAAGCAAAACACCCCAACTATCCTCAGAACCCCACAACCTTCACACCATCC
>NW_026504807.1:0-12678 GCF_026875155.1 Cherax quadricarinatus
TGGGAGCTAGTACTGGCCCCTTGTGGAACAGAGTTTTTCCCCGTGCTCCCTCGGACTTTACTCTGTTGACACTACTCTCTGGTTTGTTAGTGAGGAAATTTTAGTCCATCGCCCGACTTTTCCTGTTATTCCTTTAGCGCGCATTTTGTGCGCTATTACGCCATGGTCACACTTGTCGAAGGCTTTTGCAAAGTCTGTATATATTACATCTGCATTCTTTTTGTCTTCTAGTGCATTTAGGACCTTGTCGTAGTGATCCAGTAGTTGGACAGACAGGAGCGACCTGTTCTAAAACCCATGTTGCCCGGGTTGGTAACTGATGGGTTTCTAGATGGGTGGTGATCTTGCTTCTTAGGACCCTTTCAAAAATTTTTATGATATTGGATGTTAGTGCTATTGGTCTGTAGTTCTTTGTTGTTGCTTTACTGCCCCCTTTGTGGAGTGGGGCTATGTCTGTTGTTTTTAGTAACTGAGGGACGACCCCCGTGTCCATGCTCCTCTCCATAGGAGGGAAAAGGCTCGTGATAGGGGCTTCTTGCAGTTCTTGATGAACACAGAGTTCCATGAGTCTGGCCCTGGGGCAGAGTGCATGGGCATGTCATTTATCGCCTGTTCGAAGTCATTTGGCGTCAGGATAACATGGGATAGGCTTGTGTTAATCAAATTTTGTGGCTCTCTCATAAAAAATTCATTTTGATTTTTCGACTCTCAGTCTGGTTAGCGGCTTGCTAAAAATGAGTCATATTGGGACTTGAGTAGCTCACTCATTTCCTTGCTGTCATCTGTGTAGGACCCATCTTGTTTAAGTAGGGGCCCAAACTGGGCGTTTTTCCCTCGATTTTGATTTGGCATAGGAGAAGAAATACTTTGGGTTTTTTTTCGATTTCATTTATAGCTTTTAGTTCTTCCCGCGTTTCCCTGACTCCTAAAGGATTCTTTTATGCTTAAGTTCAAATGCTTGCTATTTCTCTGACCAGTGTCTCCCTGCGCATTTCAGATATATTGACCTCTTTTAGCCGCCTTTTTATTTTTTTTCCGTCGCCTGTAAAGGGAGCGCCTGTCTCTTTCTATTTTACATCTACTCCTCCCTTTTTCTTAGAGGAATAACCTTTTGCATACATCGAGTGCCACCGAGTTAATCTGTTCTAGGGATAAGTTTGGGGTCTGTGTGCTTAGTATAATCTTCCCCGCTTATATCGGGTTTGGACTTGGTTTACTTGTTCCCACTTTATGTTTTTGTTATTGAAGTTGAATTTGGTGAATGCTCCCTCGTGACTAGTCTCAAATTTTTTCGGTCTGGGCTCCTCGCATACATGTCTGAACCTCAATTATGTTTTTGATTGAGTAATTGTTTTTGATATGGTGACATTTCTTATCAGATCATCATTGTTAGTGAATATGAGGTCTAGTGTATTCTCCAGTCTAGTAGGCTCTATTATTTGCTGGTTTAAATTGAATTTTGTGCAGAGATTAAAAGCTCGTGTGGGGTGTGAGTTTCATCAGAGCTTGCCTCTGGTTTTTGTTTTTTATTACTGCAACATATTATTTGCTATATTCATCCATTTTAGGTTGCCTTTAGTATGACAAATCCCCAGGAGGAAGATGTTGGGTGCTGGGAGCTGGAAGATTTTCCAGACAGTGGTCTCAATTTTTAACAGCTGTTTCATGGAAATTGCTTGGGATGTTGCATCCGGAGGCTTGTAGACTACCACAATGATTAGTGTTTTGGTTCTCGAGCACCTTTACTGCTAAAACTTCCACTAGTCATTTGAGGCAATAATTAAGCAGTTCTGTGCAAACAAGTGAATCTGCAACCCCCACCTATTTGCTGTTCACTCTGTCACATCTGTATAGGTTTTATAACCTGGGGGATCCTATTTCATTGTCCTGGTGATGTCCTTTATGATGGGTCTCAGTGAATAGCCGCGAAAATTGCCTTTGCCTCTGCCAAGAGTCCACGGATGAAAGGCTATTTTGTTGTTTGTTGCTTGGCTTTAGACCCATGTATATTTGCAAATGAAGAATGTTATCGGACTGGTGGTATTGTTGGTACTGGGGGGATTTTGTTTGTCCGCATTAGTATCTGTATCTGTTGGTTTGGAGTGGAGGGGCCATCGGACTGTGGTTACACTCCAGGAAATGATGGATTTGGTGTACGATTCTGCCATCGTGTTTCCTGGCCAGTTTTTTTTCCGTCTGGCACTAAAAACCTCTCCCTCTTGAGTGGCTTGCAATACTCCCGGTGTTTTCCCATGGCTGGATGTTTTGCTATCTTTTTGGTCACCTTCAGATGGTTTTGCCTGGCAATTTAAGTTATACTCACAGTCTTCCTGTCTGAAGTCGGTACACTATTTCTGGCGTGAAAAAGCTTACCAGGAAGGGAGTTTGCTTTCAGTTGTCATTTGGGCATGGCATTTTTCTAGGTGGTCATAGTTGCAAGTCACAATCTGTGTTTTCCAGATTTCCCAGGCCGCAGGATACCATGTGCATTGTATGGGCAACAGGCTTGGTTTTCGCTTGCCTTGGGTTTCTGTGACTGTATTCCTGTTGGTGCTTGGTTTCCCTGTCTTACTTCTATCCCCCTAGCACAACAATCGGAGCTTATCCACAGTGTTTTTGGGATATGTCATCACTAACTATTGCTATGGACACGGTCCTTTGTTTGCTTATTTCCTGCGGTATTCTAGTTTGCAATTTTGGTTTTATCTTATCTTTGACTACATCTTGTTTCCTCTACTATGCTTCTGTCCCCTATGAGGTCATTTTTATATGTATTCCTTTCCGCGTTATAATTCCCGATACCTGGACAAAATTCTCCAGCTCACCCATTATGTCTCCTCAGGACAGTATTCTCCTGCTTCACCCTATTTCTATGTCTCCCAGGACACGCACCTGCAGCTTCACCTATTTACTGTCTCCCAGGACAGCACCTCCAGCATTTACTATTTACTTGTCTCCAGGACATCAATTCCAGGCCTACATTTGTGCTACATGGCCAGTATCAAGGCAGTACCATTCAGCCCAGACTTTTTATGTTCCCATCTGTTGTAGAAAGCTTCCAGGTTTTCTATGAAAGCGCTTTGATATTGTTCCTTTTTAATACCCTTGTGATTTTAGTCCTCAGATTTTCCTCATTTGGGCATACCCAGAAACACTTCTCTGTTTTATAATGCTTGTAGCTAGTTCTGGGATATCTGCCGCAAGGAGGGCGTGACACCAATTTCCACACAAATTAGACAATTTATCCATGTGGAAGCCCGTTTGTTTGACTGACCACAGTCTACACACAGCTTCATAAATGATTTGAATAGGTTGATTTAATGCAAGATTTCTACTAGCACTCCTCTTGATATTTATATATTAATACACTCTTAAAAAGAAGCTTAGCTATTTGTATTTCTGTTTCTAACTCTTTCTTGTATATTGGACAGCTTACCGTCCACGTTCTGATTTTAATGTTTGTGTTTATAAGGGCGCCTACAACCCCATCCGTTTACAGTCTGCTTTATTGTCAACGAAACTGTTTGAAACCAGAGTCCCGGCGTTCGGACCAGTCAAGGGTTGGACCAGTCAAGGGTCCGGAACAGTCAATCTGCTATGATCAAGTGGGTCACTTTTTAAAAACATACTGGTCGGTGATGTGAGCTAACATCATGAAGGACATCTACTGGAAATTATCTACCCGAGTAATATGTGATTTGACTGATACAAGTATATCTTGCGAGTTGAAGAGCCGGTGATATCTGGCAGCTACGACAAATGACGAACGGTCACCTCCTTGTTTATCAATCGCTGGTTTTATCTGGTCGCTTTTTCTATTTTTTTTTTCTGTCTCCACCGCAATAAATTGCTCTATTTACTTCTATAGTTGACTGGTGCAAATTTGAGGAAGACGTTTTTTCTGTTAGTAATAATTGCTTCTCGTTGTGTATTGCGACCGTGGTAACTACACGGTTATATGAAATTCACAGAAACGCTCATATTTTCAAGAAAAAGAAATAATGAAAGGTCACTCCACTCCACTAAAGTACCATTATAATTTTGTTAGTTGATAACTACAACACTGCTATATTGACTATTCACTGGTATCCACTAGATTATATGCGAGTACAAACTAGCAGGTCAGGAAGATTATCTAAAAAACACTGACCTGTGGTAAGTTATCTGGCGAATTCTGGCACTGCCTCTATAGGGTTATCACTTCATTACAAATTCACCTGTTTTCAAATAGACACTTTAGCATTTATCAATCAATAGAGACTAGGGCAGCCACTGTAGTACTACACTTACACTATGTATACTCAATGATATCAGGGAGGACTTTCTTTCCTCTGACAAAAGAAAAGTTCAATTATTATTATTTTTTTCCACACGGGACATAGGCCTATGATTTCCCCTCTGGCAGTAAACCTCTGCTACGCACGTCACACTAATTCTCCTTTTTTGACTCAGGTATATAATGATTTCGCCCAAGAGTGGTTCCTGGCGCTAGGGGATGTATCGTACTAGGAGATGGTACCAAATTATAGTTCTAGCAAGTAAGAGGCGGACGTTGGGAAAACACGAGAAAACCGGGAGCAAAACGAGGTCCACTGCTGACACGCTGGTAAACCTACCTAAATGTGTGCAAAGAGAAAATGATGCGTATGTGAAGGTTGTGCACAGAGAATGATGCGTATATGAATGTGTGCACAGAGAAATGAGGTATGTGAAGGTTTGCACAGAGAAACGATGGTATGGTGATGGTTGCACCAGTGAACTGATGGTATGTGAAGGTGTGCACAGAGAACTGATGGTATGTGGATGGTGTGCACAGAGGAACTGAGTATATGAAGGTGTGCGCAGATGAATGATGTAATGTGAAGAGTTTGCACAGAGAACGATGGTATATGAAGGGGTGCACAGAGAACTGCTGGTATGTGAAGGTGTTGCACCAGAGAATGTGGGTAATGTGAAGGTGGTGCACAGAGAACTGTGGTATATGAAGGTGGGCTACAGAGAACTGATGGTATGTGAAGGTCGTGCACAGTAAAGAAATGGAAGCTTGAGAGCTTTGTGTACGTTTTTAAACTTTACTTCCATGGTCTGACTCAGTGGATGACAAGTGCGTTACTTTACTATCCATGGTCTGATCAGAGGCTTGCAAGTGACGTTACTTTTTCTACTTCAATGGTTCTGATCAGAGGCTGCAAGTGACGTTACTTACTTCCATTGGTCGACTCAGAGGCTGCAACGTGACGTTACTTTACATTCCATGGTCTGACTCAGATGGCTGCAAGTGACGTTGGAGCTTTACTTCCATGGTCTGACTCAGAGGCAGCATGTGACGATTTACTTTACTTCCATGGTCTGAACTCAGAGGCTGCAAGTGCGTGACTTTACTTCCATCTGTCTCGACTAGAGGCTGCAAGTGATCGTTATTACTTTACTATCCATGGTTGACTCAGATGGCTGCAAGTGACGTGACTTTATTCCTGGTGATCTGAGGCTTGAAAGTGACGTTACCTTTACTTCCATGGCCTGTTCAGAGGCTGCAAGTGACGTTACTTTACTCCTATGGTCTGACTCAACAGGCTGCAAGTGTCGTTATTTACTTCCTTGTCTGATACTCTGAGGACTGAAGTGGAGTTACTTTACTTCCCATGGTCTGACTCAGAGGCTCCTCAAGGACGTTACTTAGACTTCATGGTCTGACTACAGGCTGCAAGATGACGTTTACTTTAATTCCATGGTCTGACTCTCAGGCTGCTAAAGTGACGTTACTTACTTCCATGGTCTGACTCACAGGCTGCAAAGGTCGTTACTTTAACTTTCCATGGTCTGTATCAGAGGATGCATGTGACGTTATTTAGCTTTCTGGTCTGTACATCAGAGGTGCAAGTGACGTAGGATGGAAACCTTCTGTAGCATTCCATGTTTTTTACCGTGAAAGTAACAAATTTCATAATGAAACGTTTCGGTCTCATGGGTAAATAATGGCGCTGTTATTTCAACCCATAGAAATATAGCAAAACATTTAATAGATCATGTCTTACTCTACAGTCTGCTGTAGTACTCAATGTGATAATGTGCTCAGGTGACACAGTGTTAATGGTAGTGATAAATGGTAGTGACATCCGTACAAAGGTATTATGGTAGTAGACACCGTACACAGGTTAATGAGTACTGACACGTACACAGGTTATAAGGGTACTGACCACGTTCACAGGTTTAATGGTAGTGACACCGTACACAGGTTATAATGGTAGTGAACACCGTAGACACTGGTTATAGTGGTAAATGACACCGTACATAGGTTGATAATGCGTATTGACACAGTACACAGGTTATAATGGTAGGTACACCGTACAAAGGTTTAATGGTAGTGACACCGTACTCAGGTTATAATGGATTGTGACACCGTACAAGGTTAATAATGGTAGTGAAACCGTACAAGGTTTATAATGGTTGTGACTCCGTACACAGGTTATAATTAGGCAGTGAAACTGTACACAGGATTTAATGGTGTACGACACCGTTACTAACAGGTTATAATGGTGGTCGACACTGTACACAGGTTTATATTGGTAGTGTACATCTGTACACAGGTTCCATAATGGTAGTGACACACGTACTACTGGTTATAATGGTTAGTGACACGTACACAGGTTATAATGGTAGTGACACATCTACACAGGTTATAATGGTAGTTGACAGCCGTACACTAGGTTATAATGAGTAGTGAACCCGTAAAAACCGAAAAAACAGGTTATAATGTACTGGACACCCGTACACAGGTTATAATGGTAGTGACACCGTACACAGGTTATAATGGTAGTGAAAACGTACACAGGTTTTATAATTGGTAGTTGAACACCGGTACACAGGTTATAATGGTAGGACACCGTACACTAGGTTATATGGTAGTGACACCGTACACAGGTTATAATGAGTACTGACACGTAACTCAGAGTTATAATGGACTGACCGTACACAGGTTATAATTGTACAGGACACCGTAAACAGGTCTATAATGGTCAGTGACACCGTTACACAGTTATATTTGGTAGTGACCACCATACACACACAGGTTATAATGGTATAGTGACACCGTACACAGGTTATAATGGTTAGTGACACCGTTACACAGGTTTTAATGGTTGTGACCACCGTACACAGGTTATAATGGTAGTGACACAGTAAGACAAGTTTTATTGGTTGTGTCAATGCTTACACGGTTATAATGGTACTTACACCGCTGACACAGGTTATAATGGTACTGACACCGTACACTGGTTATATGGTACGACACCGTAACACAGGTTATAATGGTAGTGAACACCGTACACAGGCATTGATAATGTACGTGTCCCGTACACAGGTTATTATTGCGTACTGACAATCGTACACAGGTTATAATGGTACTGACACCGTACACAGGTTATAATGGTAGTGACACCGTACACAGGTTATAATGGTAGTGACACCGTACACAGGTTATAATGGTAGTGACCACCGTACATGGTTTATAATGGTAGTGACCACCGTATCACAGGTTATAATGGTGATGCACTGTACACAGGTTATAATAGGTGGTTGCAACTGTACACAGGTGATTAATGGTCAGTGACACTGTACAAGGTTATAATGGTGGTGACATTGGACACAGGTGATAATGGTAGTGACACCATACACAGGTTATAATGGTGGTGACACTGTACACAGGTTATAATGGTGATGACATGGTACACAGGTTATAATGGTGATGACATGGTACACTGGTTATAATGGTGATGACACTGTACACAGGTTATAATGGTAGTGACACCGTACCACAGAGTGATAATGGTAGTGACACCGTACAAGGTTATTAATGGTAGTGTCACCGTACACAGCGTTATATGGTGATGGATCACTGTACACAGGTTATAATGTTGTGACATGGTACACTCGGTTATATTGGTAGTGACATTGGACACAGGTTTATAATGGTAGTGTGGACGCGGTACAAAGGTTATAATGGGATGATCATGGTACACAGGTTTATACATGGTTTGCAGACTGTTTACTACAAGGTTATAATGGGTGTGACACTGTACACAGGTTTTAATGGTGATGACGCCGTACACAGGTTATAATTTGGTGGTAGACACTTGTACACAGGTTATAATGGTGGTTGACACTGTACAAGGTTATAATGGTGATGACACTTGTATCACAGGTTTATAATGTGGTGACTGTACCACAGGTGATATTGCGTAGTGACACTGATATCCAGCGTTATAATGGTGGTGACATTGGACACAGTGTGATAATGGATTGTGACAACTCGTACACAGGTTATAATGGTAGTGACACTGTACACAGGTTATAATGGTGATGACACTGTACACAGGTTATAATGGTGGTGACACTGTACACAGGTTATAATGGTGATGACACTGTACACAGGGTTTTATAATGGTGATCGAAACTGTACACAGAGTTTATAATGGTGGTGACACTGTACACAGGTTATAATGGTGATGACACTGTACACAGGTGATAACAGCAGTGTCACTATCCACAGGTTGATCATCTTCGTGGGATGAGTAAGGCCGTGAAGAGGCTGGTGGAGGCTGGCCTGGTGTTGGGTGTCCATCAAAACCAAGTATGACCTCCGACTACTCAGGATAAACTTTACCAAGATGGTCAAACTGTATTCACATGTTATCCAGCCCACCAACACCACCACCCACCCCACGCCCACACTATCCGAGGATACTTATATTACACACTCCACTCTTACTGTACCACACAACATGTCCAGGTACTTTATTTACACCACCATGTCTTACCTGTACCCACCACACTGTCCAGTTACTTTTATTACTAATTACACTCTTAATGTACCACCATACTATCAGGTACTTTATTACACTAACACTCTTACTGTACCACCAATACTATCCAGGTACTTTATTACCCTGTACCAACTCATTTAATGTACAACCATACTATCAGGTACTTTTTACACTACCACTCATACTGTTACCACCAATACTATCCAGGTTACTTTTTAAACTTCCACTCTTACATGTAACACACACTGTCAGGGTACTTTATTACACTAAACACCTCTTACTGTACCACAATTACTATCCAGGTACTTTATACAACCACTCTTACTGTTCCACCAATACTATCCAGGTAATTTATTACAATACCAATCTTACTGTAACACCAGACTATCCAGGTACTTTATTACATTACCACTCTTACTGTACCACTCATACTATCCAGTTTTTTTTATTACATTACCACTCTTACTGTACCACCACACTGTCCAGGTACTTTATTACACTACCACTCTTACTCTACCACCACACTGTCCAGGTACTTTATTACATTACCACTCTTACTGTACCACCAGACTATCCAGGTACTTTATTACATTACCACTCTTACTGTACCACCAGACTATCCAGGTACTTTCTTTATTACATTACCACTTTACTGTACCAACACTCGGTCCCAGGTATCTTTATTACACTACCACTCTTTCTCTACACCACACTGTCCAGGTACTTTATTACATTACCACTCTTACTGTACCACCAGACTATCCAGGTACTTTATTACACTACCACTCACTCTTACAGTATACACCCACCTACTCCCACCCTCGACAAACTACTGCACCAACACAAAGGTATAATTCAGAGGGCTGACGAGGAGTTGCTGATGTGATTTCTGAATTTCTAGAAGACAGAACAAAATAAGATGACCAAGAGAAAGTTTAAACCTTTAATGGGAGGAAAGAAGGGTATGGGTTTTCTCAGGAAGGGTTGAAGGGGGTATAAGGGAAGGGTAGGGGTTTTCTCATGGAAGGTTGAAGGGGGTATAAGGGAAGGGTAGGGGTTTTCTCAGGAAGGGTTGAAGGGGGTATAAGGGAAGGGTAGGGGTTTTCTCAGGAAGGGATTTTGAAGGGGGTTTAAGGGAGGGTATGGGTTTTCTCAGGAAGGGTTGAAGGGGGTTGGGTGGTTTAAGGAAATGGGTTAGGGGCTTTTCTTAGGAAGGATTGAAAGAGGGTATAAGGGAGGGTAGGGGTTCTCTATGGAAAGGTGTTAAAAAGGGGTCCCCGGCCTTCCCCTTTTATTATAAGGGAAGGGAGTTAGGGTTTCTCAGAAAGATTGAATAGGGGTATAAAGGGAAGGGTAGGGGTTTTCTCAGGAAAAGGTTTGAAAAGGAAGGATATAAAAGAAGGGTATGGGTTTTCTCAGATCAACCAAGGTTTGGAAAGGGTGTATAAAGGAAGGGTATGGGTTTTCTCAGGAATGGGTTGAAAGGGGTATAAGGGAAGGGTAGAGGTTTTTCAGGAAAGGGTTGAAAGGGGTATAAGGGGAAGGTAGGGTTTTCTCAGAAGATTGAAAGGGGAAGTAAGGGAAATAAAGGGTAGGGGTTTTCTCAAGAAAGGTTGAAGAAGGAAGGAAATATAAAATGGTATAAAATGCCGACACAATGGGCAATATAAACACAAATGCAGTATAATGTGATCCTTTATCTGACTACGTTTCGCCCACACGGGGCTCTTTTTCAAGTCACAAACAGAAACTACATGGGGTGATAAGGAACGCGTGTATTCTATAGCGGTGAGGTCTGGTGACGTATGCTGCATCTGTTGACGTACCGAGTTGGTTGTAGAGTCTAAAAACTTGGGTAGCTTGCGAAAGGAGACTGGAAATTTTGTGAGCAGACCTTCTTCAGTGTTATTATGTGGGATAGCGTGAAGAAGTTTCTTTGAAAGTGGTTCAGCCTTTGTTATAGAGCCACTATTCTGGTTGAGTTTGTCGGTTATAGTATATGTGATGCTGCCAGGATTCTTCCGGTATTGAGTGTTGTCTTCTGTGGCGAAAAGTCTTGAGTTTCTGTAGTTTATCAAGTGGTTGTGTGAATTACGGTGTTGTACGCAGGCATTCCTTGTGTCGTCAGACCTGCTTGCGTATTGGTGTTCTGAAATACGTGTTTGGAGGTCCCTTGATGTTTCGCCCACGTATAACTTGTTGCAGTCATTACAAGGGATTATGTATACCCCTGCAGAGGATGGAGGCTTGTCCTGCCTACTACTGGTGATGTCCTTGATGGTCGTGGTTGTGGAGGTAGATACTTGGAATGATGTTTTGGCAAAGATGTTGGAAACATGTTTGGCAATGGAGTTGGTGGGAAGGACTATGTATCTCTTCTCGGCAGTGTCTTCTCTGGGTGTGTTGAAGATGTTTAGTGCTCAGAGACTGCAGACGGCGAGCACTAAACATCTTCAACACACCCAGAGAAGACACTGCCGAGAAGAGATACATAGTCCTTCCCACCAACTCCATTGCCAAACATGTTTCCAACGTCTTTGCCAAAACATCATTCCAAGTATCTACCTCCACAACCACGACCATCAAGGACATCACCAGTAGTAGGCAGGACAAGCCTCCATCCTCTGCAGGGGTATACATAATCCCTTGTAATGACTGCAACAAGTTATACGTGGGCGAAACATCAAGGGACCTCCAAACACGTATTTCAGAACACCAATACGCAAGCAGGTCTGACGACACAAGGAATGCCTGCGTACAACACCGTAATTCACACAACCACTTGATAAACTACAGAAACTCAAGACTTATCGCCACAGAAGACAACACTCAATACCGAAGAATCCTGGAATCATCACTTATTTCTATATCCGACAACTTCAACCAGAATAGTGGCTTCTATAACATAGCTGAACCACTTGCCAAGAAACTTCTTCATCGCTATCCCACATAAGAACACTGTAGAAGGTCTGCTCACAAACTTGTCCAGTCTCCTTTCCAAGCTACCCAAGTTTTTAGACTCTACAACCCAACTCGGTACATCATCAGATGCAGCATTCTTCACCTGACCTCAGCCGGACTATAAATACTCGCGTTCCTTCCACCCCAGGTAGTTCTGTTTGTGACTTGAAAAAGCCCACTGTGTGGGCGAAACGTAGTCAATAAAGGATCACATTATACTGCCTTTGTGTTTATATTGCCAAAGGTTGAAAGGGCTATAAGGGAAGGGTATGGGTTTTCTCAGGAAAGGTTGAAAGGGGTATAAAGGAAGGGTATGGGTTTTCTCAGGAAAGGTTGAAAGGGGTATAAGGGAAGGGTATGGGTTTTCTCAGGAAAGGTTGAAAGGGGTATAAGGGAGGGGTAGAGGTTTTCTCAGGAAAGGTTGAAAGGGGTGCAAGGGAAGGGTAGAGGTTTTCTCAGGAAAGGTTGAAAGGGGTATAAGGGAAGGGTATGGGTTTTCTCAGGAAAGGTTGAAAGGGGTATAAGGGAAGGGTAGAGGTTTTTCTCAGGAAAGGTTGAAAGGGTGGTAAGGGAAGGGTAGAGGTTTTCTCAGGAAAGGTTGAAAGGGGTATAAGGGAAGGGTATGGGTTTTCTCAGGAAAGGTTGAAAGGGGTATAAGGGAAGGGTAGAGGTTTTCTCAGGAAAGGTTGAAAGGGGTATAAGGGAAGGGTAGGGGTTTTCTAAGGAAAGGTTGAAAGGGGTATAAGGGAAGGGTATGGGTTTTCTCAGGAAAGGTTGAAAGGGGTATAAAGGAAGGGTATGGGTTTTCTCAGAAAAGGTTGAAAGGGGTATAAGGGAAGGGTAGAGGTTTTCTCAGGAAAGGTTGAAAGGATTATAAGGGAAGTTTGATGGGAAT
>NW_026504809.1:0-11429 GCF_026875155.1 Cherax quadricarinatus
TGTCCCAAAGTTTACTGGTTGTTATAATGTTGAGGTACATACAGGTAAGCACCCTAGAAAATTTTCCATAGATTACGTCAGTTCCCCAATATAAGGGAATGATTTTCTATGTTATTTTTGGTGCCACTACAGAAAACGGCATACTATACATGGGAAACAATAAGAAATTGCTTACAATGCAAAAAAAAAAAAAAGCCAAATTAGCCTGATTTTCTTTTTCTTTTTTTTTTAAATTTCTTGAGGTAACTAGCTAGTCGGTGCGTTTACCCGAATATCTCGAAAGTAAGATTTCGGCTTATTCCTTAACAATGCACCATTATTAATAATTGAATTGAAATTATTTTCACAGACAATATAAAAAACAAAGTGTGTTTGAATTTCTAATGGACACATTTTTGGAATATCTTAAATACTTTTTATTTTGTGGGGGGGAGGGTAAAAGGCATATGGAAAATTTTATAGGGGTGATTACTTGTACATACCTCAACATTACATGCATACGAGTAATCTCCTTGGGAGACAACAACGATATTGTTTACCGTAGTCACCCGTGTAGACATGCGAGAAAACTTAACCACCTCTGGTCACTGCAGGTGGCCCCTCGACCCTCACAATCTTATCCATATCTATCCGAGACCAGTATAAATTGGGTAGCACCCTCAAGTACGGCACTACTAATTAATTGTGGACTGTATAAATTATATTAGTTTAACTGAATGAATGGGGGGGGGGGGGGGTAGGTTGCACATGGATATATCCATCAAGGGAAAAACACTTGTACATAATCCCACCACTTACCAGATATTCTCTGGTGGTCACTTGATGTGGTTGGATCACCCATAACCTATCCAGTATCATTCTGCTATAACTAGAAAGGTTACTTAACTGTGGGTGATTGATGCTCCTTATTTCCTCCATTCACCATCTCATTTCGATGTCCTGCTACACCGACACGGTTCTTATTCCAGCAGGACGAGGAATCCGTTGGTTTGTCCCGGTTTAGAAGTTGTGATTCCATAAAACTTCGCTATCCTCGTGACGAGAACCACGCGTTCACTCGGAGCAGAGCGATTTATTTCACTTCCCCCATTCTCTTAACTTAATGTTATTATCACTGATTATATTACCATTCACAAGACGATTTAACGTCTCATAATTATTATACACATTAGAGGTCACTCCATTAAGATCTGAGACCGATGAGTGAGGATTAACTCACGGGTAATTTCCCCTGGACACATTCCATGGCGGCGCACCCATCACCCCAGGTACTACTATAATCCACTCATTTTACCACTTTATTACGTTGGTCACGTAAATCACGTTCCCTCACTCTTCACCAGGAACAGTTACGACACGACGCTTCCTGTTAGGAAGTGAGGCCTATATTAATCCTTAGGCCGCCGTGGACGCCAATTTCCTGATCCCATGTTTCACAGCTTCCTCACTACATTTAAAACATTGCCGCCTCCTCGTGCCCCAGCTCGACCTATACCCCCGCACATCTGCGCAGGCGCAGCGGGAACGCAGTTGGTTCCATTCAAAATACAAATACATTTTGACCCAAATCAAAACATTAAACACTTATTAGGCACTATAGCTTCGGAAATTAAATAATTTCCACACTGCGGCCGGGGGGAAGTCATTTTTTAAACGATTTAAAAATTTGCCCTTCGGGAAATTGCCTGTTTTTTCCTAGTGGGTTTTATTTAAAATTTAACTCGGGTCAGTGTCTTAAATATCACTATGTCTTTTTCCCCTTTAGATTTCCATCTGCAGGGGATTGAACACCATTTAATTCAAAAGGGAATTAATTTATTAATGGTCCCAAAAAACTTTCCTGACCATGCACAACCCCTTGGGACGTTTTGAAAAACCCCTTTTTGGTTTTTGGGGGTTATAATGTAACTCCCTTTTCCCCAGAGGCCCAATGTTCGTTGGGTTTTTAGTATCTTTTAACACAATGTCACTGGTTGAATGTTTGTCGGTTTCCCGCCTCTGGCGCCCCCAAAAAAAGTTTTTCCAACGTAGTGTAAGATTTTTCTTTACGCCACAATGGGACCAAGGGAGTAATTACCTTTTTTAAAAACATCTTAAAACTTATCAGTAACCGGAAAAGTTATTGAAAAATCCTCATCATTTCCCCTCGGTTTTATCTCTATGTTTAGGTGCAGCTTCAAAACCTTTGGGCCCGCATATTAGGTGAGAGGGATTCAGGAATTTTCTGCGTCAGGAGTGTTTTTCATGTTTGGACGGGAGGGGATTGTTTACCAATTCTCTCCCTCCCCCCAAAAAACCTGAGGGAAATTTTCCCCAAAAATTAAAATTCTTTTCGTTTTGTAGCCCCTTACAAAGCCCTTTTTTTTAAACTGTACCTATCATTCTTTTTTTTACAGCCCTTTCCATGCGAAGGGGCTCGGGGAAGAAATTTAAATTTTCCCATACACCCTCGCGGGGTCAAAAAAGGGATGTAATCATCACTCTTTTTTAAAAATCCACCCAAGGGGTTGAGCACCCGTTACAAAATTGGGGGAAATTTAATCTGGATCATAAACTTGGACAGGATCTCCAAAGCTGAAAAATACCCGGAACGCTGAAATGAATGTTCGCAGACAAGTCCTGGGGCCCCCCTTCTAGAGGGAAACAGCCCTAGTAGCTTTTTACAAGAAAATTAGCCCTTTACATACACCTTAAGGGAACACCATCTAAATTTTACCTTTTTTAAAATGCGGGCCCACTATAGTCCACCCCAAGTCCTTTAAAAAGGGTTTTTCCCAACTGCTTTGCTTTCCCCTTGGGCAATGGTGGAGGCCCCGGGGTTAATGTGGGGTTCTGGCATCCCCCCCGGGTGCATATTACACAGGGACTTTTTTTAACCCCTTTTTTTTACATTTTGGGCCGCCTTGGGGAAAATCCAAAAGGGTTTTCCCCGAATACATTTTAAAAGGAAATCCTGCACCCCCCCGTGATAAAGTTTTTATGGGCTTTAAAAGGCAATCAAGGTTTTTCAGGTGATGATTTTTGGGGCCCGGGCAAGATAGGGTCCCGGGGATTTTCCCCCCAAATTTCGCATTGTTTTAACCTCCCTCTGACCAAATTTACATCCCCTCAAAATTTAAAAAGCTCCAGTTTTTTTATTTTGACCCTTTTTCAAAATTTTTTTTCCGCCCCATCATTAATTTAATTTTATCCCTGTAGGTTTTCTTGCCCCTTCTGTAGCCAGTTTTTCAGGGGAGGGGGGAAAAATTATATGAGATATTCATTTTCCCCTTATAAATTTAAACAAAAACCTTGTCAGTTTAAATCAGTTTGGGGGAAAGGGGAAAAATACCAAATTCATGTCAATGGCAAAGGAGGGGGACTACTGACGGGAAACCCGGTTTGCCACCGTAATTTGGGAGGGGAGAAAATATGTCCCTTTTTGCCCCGGCCAGTTAATTTTGTCCAAAACCCAAAACTTGGCCCTTTAAACCACGAAAAAAGCTCTCAAAAATTTTTTTCAAAAGTAAACCCTGGGAGTCAAAAAGGGTCCCCGGATTCTGTCACCAGGAATGTAAAAAAAGGGCCCTAACATATGCTGCCCCAAAATTGGTAAATTTCCCCTGAAATTTTGATTGTTTTTCAGCAACTCTGTTTTTGAAAATACACAATTTATTTTTACCTTTACAAATTTCCAAATTTTTAAAGGATCCCTCATTATTCGGGCCCCAAATTACGGGTGTCGCTGATATTTATCTCTCCCCAATTTATTTTTTATAAAATTTGGTTTAAGGGGAACCCTACAAAATTTGGCCTTTAAATTTTCCAACAAAGGTAAGGAAACGTGATTTGATTGGAGCCCCCCTACCCTTTTGACTAACAAGAAAAAAGGGCCCATTTTTTACATTAAAGGGTTTAAGCAACTGCCCCCATAGGGCTAAATTTCGAAGCATCAAAAAAAAGGGGGATTTTCTTTTTTCTCCATTTTGGGACTGGCCACTTTTACGTAAAAATCCCCAACATTGGTAATTTACATATTCACCTTTTAAAGTTTTCCCCCCTTCCCACAATTTCCCTCGGGTTTTAGGGTTTCATCCCAAGAAACCTTTTAAAATTTTCCCATGCTTCTTGTATCAACAATTTTTTCTTACGTAATGGTGCCCACAAAGGGTTTGTGGATGGGAAGCATTTTGAAATTTCCGCAAAAAGGGACTTTTTTTGGGTTAATTTTTTTGGGGCTTGCTTTTTGTGTTTTTAAAGACTTTAACGATAAACAAGTCTCTCTCTTGTCCCAAGTCAGCCCCCAGCCCCATTTAAAATTTTAGACACTTAAACCCCGGGGTTTGTCTTTATTTATTTGACCCTTTTAAAACTGGACGAATTACTGTTCTTTTCCCCTCTGGGGCATATTCCCCTTTGGCATTTTTCATTACCCCTTTTTTTTATGCTTTTAGTTTCCTTTCATTTAGACGCCCCCGGGAAAATTTTTGCCCAACAAAAAATTGTTTACCCATTCTCCACTCAGGGGGCCCACCCTTTAAGGGTTTAAAGGTGTGCATTTACCCTTTGCCGGGGAGTGGGAAAACGGCTGGGGGTTTGCACCAAAAAAATTTTAAAACCCCTGAAGTAAAAGGGTCTTCCGGGGGGACTAATTTGGGTCACTAGGATTCTCGGGCCAAAAGAAACCTTGTGAAATTTCCCGGTCAGCCCCCTCCCAGACCCACTTCAGGAAAGCTTTCTTATGTCCGCCAAAAAAAGGCAAAAATCTTAACCCTTAGGTTTAATAATATGTCCCCCTTTTTTTCCGGGTCAACGACGGCCCTTTTTTCATCAAAACAGTCTTAAAAAACTAGGACATTTTTGTTACCCCTTGGCATACTTTTAAAACCAATCTCAAAAGGAGTGGTTTAGAACCCTTTTTACTCCTTGATTTTGGAAAATTTGGGGCCCATAAATCTGGGTTGCTGGGGAGGAAACCTCCTCTATAAAAATTTATTATTTAACTGCTCATTAATTATTTTCATCGTAAGCAGTAAAACATTTTTGGGTTTTGGTTTTGCTCAGTTCATGGGCGGGCCCTTTTTTGGGGCCATCCCCACCCGGAAATTGGTTGGTAGGTCTGGTGGTTCGTTTCCCATGGAAGTTCCCAGTTTGTCCAGATTCAAATTTAACATCCTTCTGGTATTGTTCTTGAGAAAAGGGAAAATTCATCTGGTTTTCTTCAAAAACATTGATCCCTATGCTGCCCAATTCCCCATAATTTTCCCACAGGTTAAAACCTTCTTCCTCTATTGAAGTATATTTATACTGGGGTGATTTTTCTGGGAAGGGGGCCCAACCCAAACCCTGTATTTAGGGGTTTCCCTCCAGTCATTCATTATCATTTACGAGGAAGCCTGCCAACATCAGGTGATCTGCGGTCCTTAGAAGGGTGACTGCATTTTTTTTTTCATACCCTTTAAAAAGGTGGCTTTAATGGTTCATCCCTTTTCAAAATATCTTTTGGGGCCCCACAAAACCCTTTATTTACCCCCAAGAAGGTTGCCAAAAATTTTTCCCTTTACTTAAAAAGCCTTTCAGTAGCATTCCCAAACCCCCTTTTGGGTAGTTTTTTTTCTCTGGGAGCCTACCCCCAACAATTCCGGCGGTTAATCCCGGTTTTCCCCTCTTTTGCCCACCCCTGACTTTTAAAATTTAAACCCCGGGTGTGTTAAAAGGGTTTTTCTTATTCGAGGGGAAAAGCCAGAAAACTTGGGGGATAGCAGGATTCCCAAATTTGAAACCTTTCACCCCAAAAAAGGGGCAATTACGTTTTATGAATGTACTTGTGATCCCTGATCCAGAAATGTGTTCATTTTTGGGATTTACCCCGTTTATCATTAACCCACACACCCAAAAAAAGGGTTTAAAGCTACCTCAGCTAGGCCATCATTAAAAATTTAGCTGCAATCTTTAAGTTGGAAAAATGTTGTGTCCGGGTTATTATCACTATCAGTACTATTGTTACCATCATTACGATTTTTGAAGCCCTTACACATAGCTATGTGGGGTTTCCCTTTTTACCAAATGATAACAAATTTGGGGCAAGTTAAACACGGCAATTTCCCCCTTAAAATTTGGAAATTTTCCCAGAAAACCCCCCCGTACATCTAGGGAAGCTCTTCCAATCTTTTCCCCTTTAACCTCCCCTTTTAAATTTTAGGCATTCAGTTCTTAGAGAAATGGGCACCCTTGAGAAATACAATCTTTCCTTTCTTTGCCTGGGCCTCTTATTTAACTGGGGGTTTCCCCTTTTTGTGGGAATTTCCCCCTTTTTGCTTTTTTGTGGAGAACCACTTTTTACTGGCCCCTTTGTCACTTGTTTTGTTTCCCCACGTAACCCCCTTTAGTAGGGTTTACTTTTTGGGTTATTGATATTGGGGTAAAATTTCCTTTTGTTTGGAAATTGACCCGGTTTCAAAGGGGGCTGTAGAGTGGGGTATTTCCCGAGGGAATGGGGTTGGGGTGGTCTCAGTTTGGGCAAATTAAACTCCTGCAGGGGCCCCCTCTTATTTCTTCCAACCCGGGAAGGGAAAACCCTTTTTGTATCTGTTTTGATGCCCCCTCTACTGTCTTTTTTGTTTTAAATTTTTTCTGAATCAAAGGGACTCAAAACCACTTGCTCCCCCCAGATTTTATAATTTTTTACTCAAGGGCTTTTAAAATTTTCTTCTAGTTTGATCCTAAATTGCTGTAAGCCGTTGCAGGTTTTGATCTGGAGGCTCAAAATAGCCAAAATTTGTAATAGATCCCGGCTACTTTGCTCCCAAGTTTCCCCTTTAAAGGGGGGGACCCAAAAAAAGTCAACTGCCCCACTGTAGGGGGGTCATCTACATTTTGGGGAATTTCTTGGGATTTAGAAAAATTTGGGATCTCCCTTTCTTGTCCCTTTAAATGCATAATTTGGTAACACTTGGGAAGATCACTTTTTATCATGTACGATGCTTTAAAGATAGGGCCAAAAATCCTCCAAAATTTTTTTCCCGGATTAAAAACAGGGCCCTGCAAAAATTCTGGGAGTTTTGGTAGACAAACCCCTTTTTTTTCCTTACCCAGGGTTTGTTTAGTTGTTTAATATGTTTATATGCACCCCAAAACCCTCCTGTGGGCGGGAGTCAAAAGATTCCCGAGGTTTCATAATTTGGGTTTCCCGGGACTGGGCCTCAAATTTTGGGTTTTGCTGAGCAAGTTAAGAAGGGAATGAATTCACAATTTAAAAAAGGGAATTTAACTTTACAATTTACCAAAAGGAATGGAACTCCAGGTAGGTCTAGTCACAATATTCCCAATTTCCCAAAAGGGTTTTTTTTGATTACAGAGGGGACAAAAATGGGTTCCCGGGGGCCCGGGGCCCCCAAAATTTTTTGGGGGGCCTTTTTTAAAAATTTGAAAATCAAAATGGTTACAATACCGACAGGGTTTGGGAGGTAAGGGGCAATAGGCAAAAAGTTAGGCAACTTTTTCCCAAACGTTTCGCTACCGTAGGCTTTTCGTCGAATAAGGAAAAATTTCCCGACTATGGAATGGAAAATTTTCCAGGCCGGGGGGCTGCAAACCCCAAATTTAAGACCCTTTAAGAGTGTGGAATGATTACAAAAGTCTTCACATTTTTACTGTTCCCGCCCACTTTCTGTATTCGACGAAGAAGCCTACTGTGTGGGCCCAAAAAATTTCGGAATAAAGTTGCCCAACTGTTGCCCTTTTTGTCTTACCTACCCGGGGTGGAAAAATAGGTAAAAGGTAATTTAATCACAAGGTTACAAAGGTAAAAGAATACTGTAAGAAGGGTTTCTTACGTGTAACCTTTGGCCCGCAATCATCAAAAAAATTTTAGAGTAATGAGCAAATTCACCTTTCCCACACCCGGTCACAAACTGTAGTGAGTTATTGGTTGGGAAAAATTGATTGTTTAGGGCAAAACCAAACATATATATTCAAAAATTTATACGCACACACAATAAACCACACACCACAAAACCACACAACCCCACACCAAAACAAAAACTTATACACACACACGCACACACACTCTTTCTAAAGGGGGCCCAAAAACTGCCCAAAAACCCCACTCAAGGAAAAAAGATCTTGGGGTGAGTATAAAACACCCGACATTTTTTTTCCCGGAAAACACACATCTTAGATAATTGGGGGCAGCATTGGGGGGCCGGCAAAACCTGAGAAAGCATTCCGATTCCTTAGTAAGGAATCAAATTTAAGACACTGTAAAACCGTGTATGTTAAAGGGCCCCTACTGGAGTATTTCAGCACCTGTTTTTGGAAAACCCCCAACCTTTATAAAAACGTAAAGGGAAATAGAGAAAGTACAAAGGGTTTTCGGAAAAAAGGTTAGTTCCAGAAACTAGGGGAATGTCCTTGAAAAAAGATTAAGGGAAAACCCCCCCCCCCCCCGGGTGACGGGCCTGGAGGGGCAGGAGGGTAGGGGAAGGGCATTTATAACGGGCATATTAAAAAAACTGGGTGGGAAAAGAAAGGTGGACAAAGAAAAGGTTTTTCCCGGGAGGGGGAACAGGGAAAAAAAGGCCACAATTGGAAGTTGGGAAGGGCACAAAAAAAAAAAGAGTCAGGTGATAGTAGGAAGTTTTTCTTCAGTATAGGTTGTAAGCATTTGGAAAAAGCCTAGAAAATGAAGTAGTGGAGGCAGGGGGAAAACCTTTCCCCAGTTTTAAAAACGAGGTTTTTATAAAGCCCCATGGGAAATGGGGGAGAGAGAGGCCCCCGTAGCAAAACCCGGGGAAAAAGGCGGGGCCAGGAGCTAAGGGCTCGACCCCCGGCAACCACAAAAAAGGTGAGTACAAATAGGTGAGTACCCCCACACAACGCAATTTTACACCACCACACACAAAAAACATTTTTTTACACCCTTTACCTTCTCTAAAGCCTTAGTTTTTTCAGGACACAATGGTTTTTCCTCCACTTCATTAATTTTTTGGGTTCCCGGGAGCCCCCTCCCCTTTCCCGCAAATCTGCACCCAAATTTACCAGAAGATCGCTCTCACAGTCCTTATACCACAATTTATTACTCATTTTTCTATTTTTAAAGGCCCTCTAGGTTTTAAAATTTTAAATTTATCCCGGGTTTTCCGTTTTTTGTTTCCCCTTAACTCCCCTACATTGAAAGATTTTTTGTAAAATGACCCTTTTCCCGGGCTTGGGAAATGACCTTTTTTTTGCCCTTTGGCATCCATTTGGGCTTTCCCCGCCCCCACTAAATTCCTCAGACCGAAACCATGGTTAGGGAATTAAAAAATCACCCAAAAAATTTCAACCCTTTAAATAGGAAAACCTTGTGAGAGTAATTTTTGAACTTTACCTTTTTTGTTTCAAATCCTAGCCATCAAATGCTTTGTAATTTTTTGGGCTAAATTTTCATCCACCCCACGACCCCTAAATTTGTTTACCCTATAACCCCCTTTCGTCCATTAGTAAATTAATTATTAATTAAAATTAAATTTAAAAATTTAATTTTTTACTGAATTTCAAAATTCCCCGGGTTTAGGAAGGACCAGCGGGCGATGTGGGGAAAAATTTTTTAGGGGTGATAATCTGGGACGTAAACCCCAAAAAACATATTACGAATTAACCTTTATTGGGGACAACAAAAATTCATTGTTTTTCCGTAGTCCCCCCTTGTAGGGAAAAGTGAGAAAAAATTAACCACCCTGGGCGCTGCAGGTGGCCCCTCGACCCCAAAAACTTATCCGTATCATCCCGAGAACCCGGGAAAATTGGGTAGCACCCCCAAGTACGGCCCCTATAATTAATTGTGGGGTGTATAAGATTATTTTTAGTTTAAAAGGGAAAGAAGGGGGGGGGGTTTGGGTTTCAAATGGATATATCCATCAAGGAAAAAACTTGGTACATAATTCACCCCTTACCAGATATTCTCTGGTGGTCACTTGATGTAGCTGGATCACCCATAACCCATCCAATTACAACATACCTAACTGGCCAGTATCAGTCTGCTATAACTAGAAAGGTTACTTAACTGTGGGTGATTGATGCTCCTTATTTCCTCCATTCACCATCTCATTTCGATGTCCCATTACACCGACACGGTTCTTATTCCAGCACCTTTCAAGGCAGGTGAAATTGCCGACCTAGAAAATGTACAGAGAACTTTCACGGCGCGCATAACGGAGATAAAACACCTCAATTACTGGGAGCGCTTGAGGTTTCTAAACCTGTATTCCCTGGAACGCAGGAGGGAGAGATACATGATTATATACACCTGGAAAATCCTAGAGGGACTAGTACCGAACTTGCACACGAAAATCACTCACTACGAAAGCAAAAGACTTGGCAGACGATGCACCATCCCCCCAATGAAAAGCAGGGGTGTCACTAGCACGTTAAGAGACCATACAATAAGTGTCAGGGGCCCGAGACTGTTCAACTGCCTCCAGCACACATAAGGGGGATTACCAACAGACCCCTGGCAGTCTTCAAGCTGGCACTGGACAAGCACCTAAAGTCAGTTCCTGATCAGCCGGGCTGTGGCTCGTACGTTGGTTTGCGTGCAGCCAGCAGCAACAGCCTGGTTGATCAGGCGCTGATCCACCAGGAGGCCTGGTCACAGACCGGGCCGTGGGGGCATTGACCCCCGAAACTCTCTCCAGGTAAACTCCAGGTAAACTCCAGGTATCCGTTGGTTTGTCCCAATTTAGAAGTCGTGACTCCATAAAAACTTCACTATCCTCGAGACAGGAACAACGAGGTAAACATGTGCACACACACTCTGGGAATGGCAGTTCATATCGCTTCAATGATTCCTTAACTTAGTGTTATTATCACTGATTACATTACAATTCACAAGACGATTTAATGTCTCATAATTATTATACACATTAGACGTCACTCCATTAAGATCTGAGACTGATGAGTGAGGATTAACTCACGGGTAATTTCCCCTGGACACATTCCATGGTGGCGCACCCGTCACTCCCGGTCGTACTATTATCCACTCATTTTACCACTTTATTACGGTGGTCACTTAAATCACGTTCCCCCACTCTTCACCAGGAACAGTTACGACACTTCGTATTAGGAAGTGAGGACTATATTAATCCTTAGGCAGCCGTGAATGCCAATTTCCTGATCCAATGTTTTCACAGCCTCCTCACTACATTCAAAACACTGCCGCCACCCCTGCCCTGAGTCGACCTGTCCCCCCCACGCACATCCGGGCAGGCGCAGGGCGAACCCGGTTGGTTCTATTCAAAATACAAATACATTTTGACCCAAATCAACACATTAAACACTTATAAGGAACTATAGCTTCGGAAATTAAATAATTTCCACAGTTCCAATATTACTGGTTCCAGTATTATTGGTTCCAATATTACTGGTTCCAATATTACTGGTTCCAATATTACTGTTCCCAAACATTTTCG